>JANHGN010014600.1:194662-255590 GCA_024605025.1 Megaceryle maxima | reverse complement strand
TTTTTTTTTTTCATCTTCTCTTTTTTTTTTTTTTTTTTTTTTTTTTTTTTGTGAATTTGTTTACTCTGAAGTTAATAAAAATGCAAATTTATATTCTTTAGATTTGGGTTTTGTTTTTTTTTCTTCCTTCTGCCTGAATAAATTTGTATCATCAGTCTACTTTAGGTCAATATATTTTCCATTAAAGCAACAAGTGTAACACTTGAGTACACTGAAAACTTTCTAGATGTGCTATTATTAGATTGATTGGTGTATCAATGAGGTGGACAACAGTTATGTTTAAAAATATTTAGGCCAAGTAAAGGAACGTAAATTGCTTGCTTTAGAGCAGGGGATGAATATTTTTTTCTAAGACAAACTCCTTTGCATTTTTTTGTTCTTTCTCCTCCCCCCTTTGTGATAACTCCACCAAGAGGCATGCACAGATGCCTGCTGCCAGAGTGTGATATTTAACCTGACCGTCAAACAAGCCTCACAAAGGAAGGCTTTTCAGGTCCCCCAGTGAAACAACCACTGCATTTTATTATGGCGTGAAATTAGAAGTGAAAAGCCCTATGGCTCTTGCTGTTTAGTAATGCGGAATATGTCGTTTCTGATGGTGATGGTAGTGCTGGGAGGGACATAGAAAGCCAGGGAAGAGAAACAAAGTAACAATTTAGACAAAGATGGCCCCCCTTTCTTTCATCGTCTCTGATTGTTAGGTGGTCTATAAAACCATAGTGCTGTGGTGGTTACAAGCAAAAAGAGCATTTAGTTGCAGCTCTTTGATTCAGAAATGTATGTGTGAATTTTCAGGGTGATGTATAAGGAGAGTCATCTGTTATCAGAAGAGTTCACTAGTTTAACTCATTTATAAAGCAGCCACAAAAAACTTGACTTTGCCTGGAGAGAGCAGCGCTGCTCTGACAGACTCTTTCAGTTGCATAGCAAGATGGTGTTTATAACAAGACTGTGTGTGGTTATCTGAAGCTGCCTTGTAACAGATTGGAAGGGGAAAGTGCCAGCTTGAAGAAGCTTTTCCTTGTCTGTTTGAGATTAAAAGAATCATGTTTTCTCAAGAAAAATTCTGTGCATATATAAAATGTCAAAATATTTATGCTCATCTTTACATTAAAAGTATTATGTAATCACTAAAGCAAATAGTCAATGATTAGGAAATGAGAAAACAGTTTATAAGAGAGACATTTTAGATGTAAGATGGGCTTCTTTTCATAGAATTGTAGAAACAGAATCACTCAGTTTGGAAAAGACTCCAACGGTAAAGATATTGATCACTATTGCTACTGCTGGAAACAAATTGTAAAAGCCCATTTGCAGTTCTAATATCTGGAAGGGAAAAGTTGTTACATTTTGTAGACCCATACTGTTAGCAGTAATAATTACTGTTATTTTTACTAGATTACATTCTTTGGTCCCTATCTGTGTAGAAAGGGTGCTAGGGAACAGTGATCTAGAAAGAGCAGGTATGTACAAGTGGAAAGTTTCTGCCATGTTGCTTACTCTCTAGGTTATAGATGCAGTCTTGGAGAAGTTTTAAAGGAAGAAAGAAGGAGTTAGCATGACTGATCTGTGATAGATTGGTTCAACAGATGTAAACATGACAAATCAGTTTATTGGTAAGCTGCACTATAGGATTGCAGCCTGAAGGAAGAAGGTTTAGGCAGAGAAGCAAAACTGCTACTGTTTTTTAATTCAAGTAGTCTGTTTCATTATTCATTAATATGGTAGCTGCACTACCAAAGAATTCCATACATAAGAGGTAGACAGAAGGAAGCAGGAAAGCACTAAGCAATTAAAGCTGTTAGCATTATCAGAAAGAAGTCTGTTAGAGAAGAGCTTCTTAGCCTTTTTAGAATGTATCACTCTTCATTTGATTTAAAATATCCACTTTACCACAGTATTTATCGTGTGCACACTAGTGCTCAGGCTTGTCTTGCTGCTTCATAGCATTTTGCTAGCACTGTGCCTTATGTCTGGCCAGGTGAAACCTCAGAATGCAGAGATATATAGAATAGGATATATAGGATAAGGGATAGGAAGAGGTCTTTTAAAAAGGGAGCTAATTGGCACTTGATGAAGTGCATAAAAGCAAGGTAATAGAAGAATAGGAAGATATTATTTGAGGCAACAGATTGAATAGGGATAATTGGAACCACAATTTTAAGGCCAGAGTAGGTTGGTAAAAGTAACAGAGTTAAAAAAAAATAAAAAAATAAAAAAAAATTGCAAAATAATATTATCTTTATAGCAAAGCATCACAGACTGTTCGTGGTTGGAAAGGACCTCCTAGATCACCGAGTCCAACCATACCCATAACAAAAATCACCTAAATACCCTGATCAAACACAACTTCAAAGCCACAAAATCACCCCCTACATGGCTGCCACTAGGGCGTGTCCTGAAGCACCAGGTCTACCCGTTTCTTAACTACCTTCAGGGATGGTGACTCAACCACCTCCCTGGGAAGGCTGTTCCAGTGCCTCACCACTCTTTCTGTAAATAATTTCTTCCTAATATCTAATCTAAACCTCCCCTGCTGCAGCTTCAGACCATTTACTCTGGTTCTGTCAGTAGTTAGTAAGGAGAAGAGGCCAACCCCCACCTCTCTACAATCTCCTTTCAGGTAGTGGTAGAGAGCAATGAATCTCCCAGCCTCTTCTCCAAACTAAACATACCCAGCTCCCTCAGTCTCTCCTCATACCACTTGTTTTCTAAACCCCTCACGAGCTTGATAGCTCTCCTCTGGACATGTTCCAGCATCTCAATGTCTTGCCTATAATGAGGGGCCCAGAAGTGAGCACAGTATTCAAGATGAGGCCTCACAAGTGCTGAGTACCAGGGTACAATAACTTCCCTTCTCCTGCTGACCACACTATTCCTGATACAAGCCAGGATCCTGCTGGCCTTCTTGGCCACCTGGGCACACTGCTGACTCATACTAAGCTGGCTGTCCACTAGCACCCCCGGGTCCTTTTCTGCCAGGCAGCTTTCCAGCCACTCATCCGCAAGCTTGTAGCGCTGCTGGGAGTTGTTGTGACTGAAATGCAGAACCTGGCACTTGGCCTTGTTGTACCTCATACAATTGGCCTTAGCTCGTCAATCCAACCAGTCCAGGTCCCTCTGTAGAGCCTTCCTGCCCTCAAGCAGGTCAACACTCCCACACAATTGGGTGTCATCTGCAAACTTACTGAGGGTGCTCTCAATCCCCATGTCCAGGTCATCAACAAAAATTCCAAACAAGACCAGCTCCAAAACTGAGCCCTGAGGGACACCACTGGTGACCAGCAGCCAGTTTGATTTCACCCCATTAATCACAGCTGTCTGGGAATGGCCATCCAGACAGTTTTTAACCCAGTGAAGAGTCCATTTGTCTATACCATGTTTTGCCAGTTTCTTCAGGAGAATGCTGTGGGAGACTGTGTCAAAGGCCTTACTAAAGTCCAAGCAGACAACATCCACAGCCTTCTCCCACCCAAAAGGCAAGTCACGTGGTCATAGAAAGTGATCAGGACCTCCCTTTCATAAACCCATGCTGGCTGGCCCTGATCCCTAGGCTGCCCTGCAATTGCTGTAAGAGCTCACTCAAGATGATCCTCTCCATGATCTTTCTTGGTACTGAAGTCAGGCTGACAGGAGGTCGAGCGAGGAATCTTCCCTGGTAGGCTCATCTACCAGTTGTGTCAGGAAGCTATCTTCCATACACTTGAGAAACCTCCTAGCTTGTCTGCTCTCTGCTGTGTTTTATTTCCAGCAGATGTTTGGTAGGTTGAAGTCCCCAACCTGAACAAGGTCTGGTGATTGCGAGACTTTAGCCAGCTGTTTATAGAATATTTCATCTGCCTGCTCATCGTGGTTGGGTTGTCTACATCAGACTTCCAACACAATAGCTCCCTTATTTGCCTTCCTTTTCATCCTTACCCATAAACACTCAACTTTATCATCATTGAAGTCAACTTCTGTATACTCAAAAAACTCCCTAACACAGGGCCACACCCCCGCTTCTCTTTCCTTGTCTATCCCCTCTGCAGAGCTTATATCCAGTCATCACAGCATTCCAGTCCTGACAGTCATCCCACCACGTTTACGGATGGCAACTACGTCATAGCTGTCCTGCTGTACAATGGCCTCCATCTCATCCTGCTTGTTGCCCATGCTACATGCATTATTGTAGATGCACTTGATCTGGGCTTCTGATTTCACCCCCATCCTCTGTCCTTTACCCCTAGGCTCATTACTCGTGGGCCAGGTTTTATTCCCTTCCCCTTTCAATTCTAGTTTCCCGACCAATTCTGTGGTTACTAACCTATTAGTGAGCCCTGTGTTTTTATTGCCGCATATTTATTGCCCTTATGCACCTCAGGTGGGATGGCAGATTGACAGCCATCCTTGAGCTCTTCTCTAGTGAGCCTATTTTTTTCTCCTTCCCCCTTCAAACTGAGTTTAAAGCCATCTCAACAAGCCCCACCAACTCCTGGGCAAGGATCCTTTCCCCCTTTGAGACAAATGTACAACATCTGCTGCCATCAGACCAGGCGCCATATAAGCTTCCCCATGATCAAAGAACCCAAACTTGCAGTGATGGCACCAGTCCCTGAGCCATCACACCAATCAGGTGTGTTTTCAACCCTCTTTCAGTGTTTTTCCTTTCCATTTGAGTGATTGGTGAAAACGCCACCAGCACATATGAGCCTTCAACTAGTCGCCTCAGTTCCTTGAAGTCCTTTTTAATTGCCTTTGGCCTTCTCTCTGCAACCTCATCATTACCAGCCTGAATCACTAACAGAGGGTAATAATCAGATGGCTTCACGAGAGCAGAGAGCTTCCTTTTAAGATTTCTAACCTGAGCCCCAGGGAGGCAGCAGACTTCCCTGTGGGATGGGTCTGGTTGACAAATGGGCCCTTCTGTTCCACTCATGAGAAAGCCATCTACTACAATTACCCTCCTTCTTAACTGAAGAGGTCATGAGATGTGGGGGTGAGTGACAAGCTGTGGGTGACTCACTGGATGGATCCTTTTTTCCAACTTCGTTCGCCTGGTCCTCAAGTCCCAAAGCCCCATACCTATTGTGCAAAGGTGAGGGGGGCCGAGAAGGTTGTTGTTTCCCTCTCCAAGGAGGGACCTCTCTCCATTCCCCCTTGTCTCTTAGGTCCCGTCTTTTTGCTTGGTGACAGGAGGGGAGGGAGTCCTCCACGTCTTTTTGAGAAACACCATCATCTGTTTGTCCCTCAGCTTCCAGAGCCCCACACCTACTGTGCAAGGTCAACCAGGAGTGGGGGGAGGCTGGGAGGGGACTCGCCTGCCTTGCAGAGCAGGGACCTGTCTCCATTCCCCCTTGACTCCTGGGTACTCCCCCTTTACCCAGTGGCAAGGGATGAGGGGATCCTCTCCTTCTTGTGGAGCTCCCCATCTGTTCTGCAAGGGCACTGCAGGCAGAGCTTGTCTCAAGAGAACATTCCTGTTCTGTTTTCTGTGCTGGGCAGAGACCTGTTTCAACAGGAGAGAGAAGGCACCATAAAATACTTTATCTTTAGGGGATTCATCTTGAATGTAGAAGGTTTAAATTCAATTCCATGTTTCAAAATCTGTAAACAAAGTTTGAAAAGAACTGGTCAGGAATGAACTAATATTTGGGAGACAATTTTCTGTTGACATCAATGGCCATGATTTTGATTTGGTAACCAAGAACAGAAAGATGAAAAGCATCCTAGGATTGTTCTTCTGTCCTTTCAGATAAACACTTCTGCTGGTAAAGTTTGACATGCCAGACAACTAAGCCATACAGATAGATATCAAGCTGTCAGTGTTGGAAGTTATTTTCACTCTAAAAGTTCTAGAGTTAAAATGCTGTTTCTGCTACAATGTGATGACACCTCTTTTTTTTAGTAACTTCCTTTCCAAATATTTTATGTCAAAATGGTTCCTTAACTTTCAACACCTTCAGTGATTCTCATCTTCAGTACATGGACAATTTTTCTGGTAGCCTTCACTTTCTGTTTAATATTGGGAATTTGGAGCAAAGGATACATGGACTTCCAGAAAATTTGACCTGAAGTTCTTGTCAAGGGTCTTAGTCTTTCTGGTGTTCTAATGCAGGCTTGTTACAGTAAATGGAGATTTGAAATGGTGAATTTTCAGAGACCAACACAGTCAGAACAGCTTTTTATTCAAATTTTTGAAACAGAGCCTCCATTTTAGGAACAAAGCCTGTATATGCAAAGGTCTGGACAGACTTAACTGATACACTGTGACTAGCCCTTTCCCTATCTCTGTTCCAGGAAATACTGATCCTAAGGCATAAGGCTTCTTTTATTTGCTTTGGGTATTGAAGGCATTTGGCAAATCAATTTGCTAACTCTTAAAATGGTGGTATTAGCATCCCTGATGTCTACTGAAATGAACTGGACAATTAAGAAAAGGAAATTGTTGTTTTAAAGCTCATGTTTTTGTTAGCTATCCAACAGTTCCACTTCTGAAAATTTCTTTTACTGTAAGTCCTGATTTGATATTGGCAAGTTTGCATAGCTATGGAGAGCAGTATTACCTGTCCATGTGTGAGCTTTTAGTCCCTCCACACCCAAGTAAAATACACAATGAATGCAGCCATTTGCTATAGTAGTTTAAACTATGCTGCTTGAGTTTGCAGCCAGTAAAGTTTCTCAGAAATGTTCCATTCTAGTCTGAAATAGCCATTTGAATGACCAGACCATTCTCCAAAGCACTGATAACAGATAAAAGACAGTTGCATCTGAAACTGCTATAGTTTGTTTCAGTAACTATATATCTTGTAAGAGGCCAAGTAAACAAAGATGAAATCAAGGATTTGTCCACCTCTCTGCTTAAGTAGCAAAATAGAGCTTCAAAATAACATATTACTATGCTGTCCTTCTCTTACTTATTTGAATATCATTTCAAATAATAATATTTCTTTTCTATGTCCTTCAGAATTTTGTAATTAGAAGATACCATAGCTGTTTTCTTTGTGGTTTGGTGAAGTGAAAGTTTTAGTGGTCTGTTATGAGACATTGACAGTTCCATCTGCAGAAAAAAAAACCCAAACATTTATTGAGAGCACACTGCTTGGATTTTTGTTGGTTTTGAAATGTAATTTTAAAAACCGTTTCAGTATTAACACCATTTTGAAGTGTGTAAGGATTGTTCACATCTATCAAGACTTCAGTTCAAGGTGCCAGATAGAGAAGATCTCACTCTGTAGGTTTATATTTGGCATCTATTTGGAAGACATGATTTGCCATCTTTTTCTTAAAATATAAAATCAGTGAGAAAAATAGAAAGAATCTAGTTCCTGGAAAATTATCTAAAGCAAGTGATGTGTCATAAGGTCTATATTTCACCTGCAGGTTGTATATATCATCCTACTTAGATAATAATTATTAAAAATAAATCGTAGTTGCATATGTAATGATGTACAGGTGTTATACAGCTTTTGCTAGTCTTTTCATAAAGGATATAGCAAAGTCTTCCAGGAAATACGGCTTTCATTCCTGTTGACTAAGAGCACTGTTGTAAGGCTTATATTACTTACTGATAGTAGAACTCAACACAAAATGCTGTATTCTCATAAGTTAATACTTAAATGCCAGATTGCTCTGGATGAGTTCATATGTGAATTAACCAGAAAAAGTCTGATAGGGTGTTAGCCTCAGATTAACCTCAACTACTGCAGGTACGCCCTTGTGTGACGTGATATAATATAATCAGATGGTGACCCTGTGGTTGCTGTTCCTTATCCCTGTCTGTCCCTGCTTGCTCCTGTTGGACCCTGGAGGTTTGTGCTGCACTGTTTTACCTTACAATTGAAGAGGACTCAGAATAGTTAAGGTAGCTGTAACTACATCTCCAGTAGAGACACAGTTCCCTTAGTTTCACTTCCACTTTCAGATGTTTTGTTGATATTTTTTATAAGTGGTTGTTTCCTGAAAAATACAAAGCAAGTCATCTATCCTAAAAACATAATGATACACTATGTGAATGTTGATTACAAATGAAAGATTTATATATATATATGCTTTTATTAATTGGAATAAATGACTACTTGCAGATGATAATAAATTCCATATTAGTTACCTGTTTCTTGTCACCTACCCCATCACAGTACGTCAAGATGTCATCAGTATGTAGCAATAAAAAATACATTTTAATAAAGACTAAGAATTGTTCCTTAAAGGGATTTTAAAGACCCAGATCGCTCTAACCAAGTAACAGATTTTATTAGTGACCATTTAAAGTCTTAAGACCTGGCTTTCATTCAAAACCAGCTCTACAATTAGCAATACTTTCAGACAGTATCAGCTGAGTTCCCAGTGTACATGATAAATGTCACAGAGCAACTCCCACTGTAACTAATTTAATTAAGACTTGATCCTCGAATACAAAATCACTTCTTTTCACCAAATCATGATGCTCACTGACCTACAGAACAGAAGACAGGCAACCCAGACAGGGAACCTTTCTCTGTCATTTAACCTATTTGTTTATTCAGTTTCAAGGGAAATATATTACTAGTATAATTCTCATGAGAATCTCTTTCATATGAACAGAGTAACTCCAGGTAGCCACATGAAACTGCTATTTTACATAAAAGAATAAATTTCACAGTTGTTCCTATTAGACTTTCAGAGTTTTAAAGATACTTAAATGTCTCCCAATCTACATGAAGCGTAACTGAATTTTAGGAGCTAAAATGTCACACCGTTTCTAGAAAGTTGATGACTAGATCTCTGATGGTTCAGTCTGATGATGGGGGAGGAGAGGCAAAAGAGGCAGAGAAGGAAGAGACTGACTTGGCTTAAAATGGATCTCACAAAATGCTCAGAGGCTTCTTGATCAGCATGTATCAACCTACAAGCTAATATGACAGCTACTGCTTCTACAGTTGAACGCTCCACTCTGGCCTCTTGGATTTTTTTTGGCCTGAGGAACTGATTTGTTATTGCATCTGTACCTCTGATAGTTTGTTTTAAACAACATAAATGTGTACAGTAGGTGCCTGATCTGATAGGGTGTATGAGCACCTGACATTGGTTGTCCCTGAAGTGCTGCAATGCCTCATCTTAGGTGCTTGATCACTAGGAAAGGTGCCCACATGCTTGAGTGTGATACCCTGATACCATGAACCACTCACATGGAGGATTACTCACATGAGTTCACTGCCACTGTGCTAAGATTACAGATTGAAAATTACTTTTCCCCTGATTCTTTTGGGCACAGTTGTATATTCACAAAAATTATTCTAAGTGTGATGAACACTATATTCTCCTTTGACATTGGTTAAATTTCTGACCCCAAGAATGTTCTTTGCTCAGTGTCTGATAGTACATGTATTTTTCAGCTACCTGTCTTCATGATAAAACAGGTTCTTAGGAGACTGTACACTGAAAGGTATTTTTTTCTTTTCTTTTTCAATCATCTAAGTTCCATTTAATTAACTACCTCAGTACAGCACAACACTTAAATATATGTTGTAAAAAAATTAATTTATTCTGACCTTGCTATTGTGAGTAACTGGAGTGGTGGATGATAATGATAGCAATAATTATATTCCAGCTATAACACTAAGATTTTCATATGACTTGGTTCTTTGGTGAACAAAGAAGCCTTATTAGACCAAAATACTGTGGGTAGGGTAGACTCTTCTACTCTAAAGGAAATAATTGCTTGCTATTTAAATAGTTTTAAATATGTCTGTTCAGCTATTTAATTTAAATTAATTTGAATAAACATACAATAAACATACATATTTTAATAAGTATTTATTTCAATGCTTAAATGATGTTTTGCAATTTGTTAGACTTTCAAATTTGCTGTGTTGGTGAAACTCTCCAATTCAGGTCAAAGGCAACATTTCCTAAACCAAAGTGTTAGTATACTATTTTAAAAATCCCTTTATTATCTGATGTAATTGGCGTGCATCATATGCTACTCTTATAGTTGCTTTATCTATATAACGGGGTCCTTACCTGCAATTTAAAAAAAAATTAAATTAAAAAAATAAAAATCAAAATACTTTAAAGCAGTAGTAATCCTTCTTCCTTGGATGAAACAGTACTTTGGCCTTGTTCCTAATTTTATACAACTGGAATATTAACAGATCTATAGTAGTATCTGAGATACATGTTTTTATACCTTTGTGTATGTGTGTGTACCTGCACACACAAATTTTGAAGGATGACAGATACTGGGGAGCTTTTTATTTGTCTTTGATACAATTGTTTAGTACTGAGAAACAACTCTGCAGCAGCCTGGATCATGACAGAAATCCTACAACTTCCAGATTTAACCACAGGAGGTGATAAAACTGGTGCTTTAGTAGGGTTTGGGTTAGCAAGGCCGGTATGATTAACACTCATCATCTTCTGAAGAGTGCCATTGGCCCATAATGGCCAGTTCAATGCCACATTTCATATCTCTTCCTAGCCTAGCAGTAGAGCAGCCTTTACATCGGTGCCAGTTGCTCCAAGGGCCCAGTGACATCTGCCAAATGGACTGCTAGGATGCTTCCCGGGCTGCAGCTGGTGGTCTGCCATCTGCATACATAAGTTTAACTTCTGAGGTTGGGTGGTAATGTCTGCAAGGTATTTTTTTATTACATACAGTAGAGCCAAAACCAGATGACAACTACTGCTTGGCCTAGATTCCTCCATATCCTGGGTAGAGGATTTCTGTATCCTTTTACTCATCAGGAATTACTTAATCATCAGGATTTACTTAATCCTCACACATTTATCCTCATCCAGAAAACCTGGATGTAGTTAATTGCTTTGTATACAGTACACTATGAGTTTTAAAGAACTAGAAATTGAGTCTAAAATGGCAATATAGTTATATATAGAGAAAATGTTGTGTGGTATTGTTCATTCCTGAAATATGTACCTTCTGTGACTAAAGGTTTTGTTGCATTTTTCAGGCTTTCTTGCTAGTAAAAAAATGCTGAACTTTTAAAGCACTAATTATTTTTATACATTAATGATACATGTGGACAGATGAGATACAGTCTATATGTATTCATACTTGGTTTTGAATAGCGTAAATGTATATGGATCCAATCTAGTGCTATGTATATGAGAAACAAATTCTATAAATACTGACGTGCATGTCAAAAGCCTTTTTTTTTTCTGGTGCAATAAGTATGTCTCCACTATTACCAGAAGGAATAGGTGTTACGAACTCCCAGCAATGCCAGTATTTTCCAAGATCATATGTCTAACAAAGTAAAAGAAAAGGTTTCTGGATGTGAGTCTAAATTTGTGTTCCAGCTGCAGTAAATGCTCTGAATAGTGTGATTTTCTTTATGCTGTGCTGTGAAGCTTGACTCTGATTTGCAGGGTTTGAATCTCAGCTCTATATAACCATTGCAGTAGAGGTTGAAGGTGAAGAAATGATAATATAGTACTTGAAATAAAATGGTTTTGTTAACAGACCAGTGAACATTGTCTATTTGCACAGGAATAGTGGTTAAACCTCTGCTGAGTTTACTCCATAACTTGATGAAATAGTTTCTTGCTTGGGAATGGAACGTGACTATAATCTTTAGTCTGGTCAGTGAAGAGAAGATTTAACTTTCTGTAGTTTAGAGTAGTGCTTTGGATGTTGTTTCTGTGATGCAGTGACATGATGTTAAATGGTATTTGGACCTATATTCAATAAGGTGGAAAATAGGATGGTGTATAAACAAGTGAGGCAATTGCCTTCTACAGTAAGAAATATTGAAAATATTTCTTTTGATCTAACTATGGTCTGGCATGACCTCGCTCTGACACCATGACTCAATGACACAATCTTATTCTCAGGAGAAGTGGATTTTTAAAGCCTATTATTAACTTCCTGTGGGCCAAACAAACAACTGGAGAAGAAATGGGGTCATTTGTAGTTGTTTATTTATTTCTTTTCCTGACACTTCCCTGCCTCTTGATTCTTCCTAGTGCCTGGAGCCTTGCAAAGAGTCCTGGGACCTGAAGAAAAACCATTGCCAAAGCTTCTGTGAGGTACGTCAGCCCAAGGGCACTATTTCTCAATTTATTCTATCTGCCTCTTTCATTTAAATTCTTAGCTTCAAGGAGACAGCTAATAAACATGGGAGTTTTACAGCATTCACCATCATCTGAATGGATACAGATATAACAATTTAGCCACATTGTCTGAGTTAAAAAAAAAAAAAAAAAGATATCAACTTAAAACTTGAAGTTCTAAGACTTCTCAGAAGGTGCTGTTAAATCCCTCCTGTAAGATGCTATTTCTACCACATGCTCTTTTCTGGCCATGTGTAAGAAAGAGTGTCTTTGTTTAAAAGATAAAATGTCTTTGTGTGAAAATCCTTGTGCAGAGTAGCTAGAAAAGATGTCTTTCCTGTATGTGAAAGTTAATCTGATTTCTAAAAGAATATCTCTTCAGGAGTAACTGGAATGTGTACTGCTAGCTCAGAAGAGTACTATAAAAATACATAACTGTTTCTAGAACATGTATCAGAATAACCTTGTGAATAAGCAAACCTAGATCAATTAAAGTGGTACATAAAGAGGATGGTTTTATTGGATTTAAAAGGCTCTACTGAGTTGATGGAAGTCAGCTGTTAACAGTTCTTAGGTGTTTTTTAGTACAAAGTGGAAATGCCATCTCAATAGAAAGTTGCTTTATTATAACTAAATCAATATAAAGATGCAACTTTATTCGTCTGTGAAAGTATATGATTATGAAGATTTTCAGCTTTTCCCATTAAAAAAATAGGAATAACCTGAATTAATACATTGATCTCACTGATATACTGATTTAACTCCTCCTGAGCTGTCACTCTTTTTCTGGTACAAAAGCATGTCTCATGTCTAAATGATTTTAAAGATCATGAAGATGATTAGGAAAAGTTGTAATTTCAACTAAAAAAAAAAAAGATCAAACTATGTGTAAATAGGGATTACTAGACTACTGATCTACATAGTTATATTAGACAACAAAATAAAAATTTCTTATGAAAACCAATCCTTGTAGAAATTCTTTAACCCAGATTAATTGCTGCTTCTTCATGTACAGAACTCCAGGGTAGTGTAATAAAGTAGTTTTAGTGGATCTAATTTAGGCCATTCTCATATATCACTTCTCACTCAGGCTGTATGTTTCCAGATATGGGTGAAAATACATATAAAATTAGTTTAAAGGGAAAACATTTGTAGAACTCTGTTCTAGTGTAGTTAAAAACAGTGAGCATCCCTCTTTGATTAGTGTTTTGTGGTTGAAGCTAAATTTAAAACTTCAAAGGACCATAATGAAGAGCAGCACATTTAGCAGCTAACTGAAAAATGAGCTGTGAAATAGGGTGAGGAGGAGAAGCCTTGAGGATGTATTATGCCTCAGGGAGCTATAAAGTTTTTAATTAAGTAGCTGTAAATTTGTGATGTTTTAGGATTTGAAATTAGCTACACACACACACAAAAAAAAAAAAAAAAAAAAAGCACAGGACCACTTTTCTTTCTCTCAGACTCATGTATGCTCCACAGACATTGTTTGATTAAATTAAACAAGGCCATTTTCCTTTGAGAGTGTTTCTAATCTTTTTGTATTTTGTAAAAAATCTGGAAGCAACAATTTAACTTTGTGTTTCCCAAGGTCCCCGCTTGGTATGTTACTTCTCACCTACTGAATGAATGTACTAATGTTAAAGGAACTTTATGTGTGAAGAGAAAAAGGAGACAGTTTACCTGACTCCTACTTTTTTATATAAATTCAGTTTCCTTCTGGTTTAGCTTCTTAGCTGGCTAACCATGGGATCAGGTGCATTCCAGTGGGGGGAAGAGCAGGAGCGCATGTCCAGGGATCACTGTGGTCAGTAGGAAGTACAAGGACTGCTAATTGTGGAAGCCTTTAGGCTTTTTAAGCCATAACACCCAAATACATCCTTAAAAGCCTGATTCAAAAATTCTGGACTGTTCTGTAGTAAAGGATGGGAGAAGTAACATAGTGTCACATTCTCGGACCGCAGTGACTTGGAAGAATTAGCTGACACATTATGTTAAACACCAGGTTCTCTGTAATCACAGAATCACAGAATCTTAGGGGTTGGAAGGGACCTGCTAAGATCACTGAGTCCAACCCCCCTGCCAAAGCAGGACAAAACTAGAGCAGATCACACAGAAATGCATCCAGACAGGTCTTTAAAGTCTCCAGAGAAGGAAACTATACAACCTCTGTTGCATACTCTGTTGTTGACTGACCTGAGTCTGTTCCAATGCTTTACAACCCTTACAGTAAAGAAGTTCTTCCTCATGTTGATGTGGAACTTCCTGTGCTCAAGCTTGAATCCATTGCCTGTTGTCCTGTCACAAGGCAGAGTGAAAAGAGGTTGTCCCTGCCTTCTTGACACTCAGACCTCATGTATTTATAGATGTTAATTAGATGCCCTTTCAATCTTCTCTCCAGCCTAAAATGCCCCATGTCTCTCAACCTTTCCTCATAAGGCAGGTGTCCCAGCCCCTCAATCATCTCTGTTGGACTCTCTTAAGTAGATCTCTGTCCCTCTTGAACTGGGGAGCCCAGATCTGGATGCAATACTTCAGGTGAGGTATCACTAGGGCAGGTCTTTCTTATTTTGTGGTAAGTATGAGGACAGTAAAATGAAGGAAGTAAAACATTTTAATAGGGAAGGAAGTTGCAGAAGTTACATGAATGGTTGGATGGAGAGTGGGTTATAATTCCTGTGTAGGTTTAGGAATCTGTAAATCAGATCTCTGAGAGTGAGGGGTTTTGGTAGCTCTGAGATAGAAAGGCAGGCTACAGACAACCCCAGTAACATGGGTTGCCCATCTCTGGTTCCATCGATCACTTTGAGAGAAGCACTTTAGCTGTTTTTGCACTAAACTAAATAAAGCACCAGGACTTGTTTTCCCAAAGAAGTAGCATTTACTTTGATCTTTAATCAATATATTTGTCTTATTTTAATCTGTATTTTCTGCTGATCATTTTATCAGAAATTTAGTTTCAGTTCCATGAAGAGTTATACAATTGCTAGTATGCTGGCAAGAGCATAAAGATGCTGAAAAATCTTCTCTTAGCCAACTGAGTTCAAACAGTATAATGAAACAAGATTTCACTTATTTATCCAGAGTAGTATTACATCAGATATTGTGGGTAAAGTATTATGAAGTACAAAGGCAGGAATGTGGGGCAGTCCAAAAAACAGACTGTCTGACCATAGCTTCCCCTTTGTTTTGGGAATGTTTTTAATCTGTCATTGAGCAATTTTGTAGCCAGCCTATGTGAGGAAAACAAGGGAAAGCTGGCAGATATAAACAACTTTATTCCATTAAAGATGGTGGTCTTACTTGAGGGAATTCATCATTCTGTACTTGGAATGCTTTTTTAGAAGTGGCTTGAATATATAAATCTTCAGGGATAGTCTTGCAAAAGCTGGAAATATGAATTTTCCTTTAGAAGGTCTTGGAAAATGTAAATTATTTTTTTTTTCCTGTTGAAAACGTTATACCATTCTTTTGTTTTCCCTTTAGCCTCTTTTCCCCAAGAAGAATTATGAATGCTTAACTAGCTGTGAATTCCTTAAGTACATCCTGTCTGTGAAGCAAGGGGACTGCCCAGCACCTGAGAAGGCCAGTGGTTTTGCAGCTGCCTGTGTTGAAAGCTGTGAAGCTGATAGTGAATGTTCTGGAGTGAAGAAATGCTGTTCCAATGGATGTGGTCATACATGCCAAGTTCCAAAAAATCTGTACAAAGGTAGAGATTATGAATATGTACTCTTATGGGGTTAATAACTTTAGGCCATAATAAAGTGTCCTAGGAAACCAGGACTGTCACTTCGTAGGAGTTTGTGTGGATGGGAAATAAAAGGAGAGCTGCCTGTGGAAAGCCAGAGAAAAATGTTGCTTAAGTTTCTGAATTTCATTCCCCTTGTGAAACCCATGTCTGTAAATCTGTGGAATGTAAACATGTGGCTGTTATGAATCATCTTAAGCAGCAGAAACTTGCCAGTTTAGGTGAAATCTCCCTTAATTTGATGCAGATCAGAGCAAATACAGCAAGAAAATATTTAATGATATATAAATAATGATAAATAATAATGATAAATAATGATTATTCACAAATAACTTTTATGTTTATAAGCCAAACAGGTAGTACTACCAAATAGGAAGTATGAGAGAATCTGCTAAAAGAACAAATCAATGCACTATATTTGGCATTGATGTTCTTAATGGCCTAATAAAAAATAGAGAAAGATCATGATATCCACATATATATTAATTCAATATTTCTATCTAAGGCAATGTTATTAAAAAAATTTTAATTTATTTGAGTCCTGAGATTCTGTAAAAAAAGGTTTTCTTTGAGATCCATCATCAAGAACATAGAGACTAAGAAATTATTTGCATAGACTAACTCCAGATTTTAATTTGTTGGAATTCCAGAAAGCTTTATACGTGGAAATATTCTGAAAATATGCTTTTAACACAGAAGAATGAGCATTAATATAAGGCATTTTCTTGTTCCACAGAGTTGGAATGTTTTGTTAGAAACCCATTCTCCCTACTTCAGTGGTAAAAAATAAATATTAATCGGTTATTCTTCTGATAGCAGGGTCTCTCTGTGGAAATCCTAATTAGCAGAATGCTGAACTAAGCTCCAGACTTAGGTCTGAATCCAGACTGATTTCTGTCTTTGCATTGAAAAATGGTAGAATATGTGAAGGAGATGGTGATTTTATTTTTAAGTTCTTTGCTTTAACTGAAATGCTGGTGCGTCTCTTTGAGTGTCACTAGTGATGAGAATGTATGTCAGAAATAATGTGCTTTGACTTTTGAATCCTGTCTTTGAGTCTACAGGATGGGCCATCAGCAAGCACTGTCTTATTTGCTTACATAAATGATGAAAATTTGATCTAGAAGTCATAGAGATTGAGCAAGCATAAAACTGATGAATATAGTACTCAAAGTATTTTGAATAGCAGGCAATACTGTGATCCAGATATCTAATGCAGAAGCGAAAATTCTCTTGCTTCCAAGATACTTAAGAGCAGCCCCTTTAAAACTGTAAGGAATTAATACACTTTTATGCACAGCAGCTTTGAAAATGAAAATATTAAAATGGATCACTTAGTTATTTCTTTTGTTTTCTTGAGACAAATGACCAGAGTGATAAATTGGCATTCATGTTACAGATGGAATGATTGAAATGATCAGGCTCCATGCCAGAACTACAAAACATTGCAATAAATATAACAGCTGGAAAAGGTAAAAACAAACCAAACAAGCAAACAAACAAACAAATGAAATAACACAACATGCTTTTGAAGAGGACACGCGATATGAAAGGATATGATATGTAATATAACTGCACACTGAAAGCCTACTACTGTTCAGCCTAATTATATAGGAACAGAACTAACCTTTAACATCTTATCACCTATCTGCAGAAGGTGCTTGCTTGTAAAAGCAAATATGTCTTGCAGAGGAAGAGCAAGCCCAGTTCTGAGTTCCTATCTCAGCTGATGAATTCAGCTAATTAGCCTCTTCAACCTGTCTTTCTGCAACAAAGGACAAATAGAAGAGGGGTAGGCTTGCTATTCATTTCCTCCAGGGGTAAATGACCTTCCTGTCACTAAGGAAAAGCAAACTCTGAAAGCATGACTAAGATCTGGTGAATAAGTTTAGTACTTACTCTTATCATTTTGACAGCAGTCACAGCTAGAAAATGATCTCAGATGAATCTAAGAGTCTAGAGAAGTTCTTATAGTTTTAATGTTGATAAAGCTCTAGAGATTAGTTACAACAGCAGATATAAAATACCCATCTGATTTGCTTTAGTTACAAACTGGATTTTCCCTCTATGACTTAGTGCTAAATCCCAGTCCTAAAAGAATATTAATGTAAGTACACTGCCACCAAAGTCATATATCGCAAAGGCTGTTGGATCAACATTAAGTCCAGTTACTTTTTATCGTATATTGTTTAGTGATTCATATTTGCTATAATCTTCAAATTGCCCATTATCATTGTATTTTTTAATCTCTGTTGGGAGTAGTCCTAATCAGTTACATATTCTTCACATTTATATTTCCCTTTACTGGAGATATCAGATGTTCTCTCCTACTCTTCTGTCGTTTGCCTCATCCACCTGTTTTATATCATATCAACTAATGAAAGTCTTCACTAGGGAAGCCTAATAGACCTCCATGGCCTACCTAATTTTATTTTTTTTTCTCTATGGATGTAATGGTGTTATCAATAACCCTAAGCACCTAAAGTAGATTTGGTACTTTAGAAATAGAAATGGGGACAACATCTTTGCTTAGAAATAAAACAGTTTAAAAATACAGAAGAAAAAAGAAGGAAGAGAAAGGGATGAAAAATTCATGATCAGGTTCACTTTGTCTAAAATGCATGTATGCATCCCCAAATAAGGACAAGGGATGTGCATCTTTTTCTACACTTGGCTGGTAACAGCTGAAAAAATTATCCATCACCTTTTTCCTGTTCAGAAGTTAGTGGTCTCTCAGATTTGATGATATACATACTTAATGTGAACTTCCCAGGACCTCTTTATAATCATGGTTTAGGTTTCATGCTGTCTAAACAAGCCTAACTATTTTTGTCTCAAACATGGAAGGCAGCAACCTATACAGGAGACCAAACTGCAGATCTAGGCAAGGTAAATTGTGAAGAGAAGGTTATGACACTTAAAGGATATTATGGTATGACAATATCATAATAGGATAGCTGGAGCCAAATGGTAATCCACAGATTAAAGGCTCTTTTCATGGTTACAGAAAAATAATTTTGTAATTAAAAAAATAGTTTACTGTATTAAAAGTCTTTGAACAACTATGCTTATAATTGTACTGATGTCGTGAATATACTCCTTAGTGTCCAAAACCCTTCCATGGAAACTTAATTCCTGGGGAACTGACATTTAAGATACAGATCCTTATGATGGACCAGTGCATATTTATTTTTCATGTAACGGAAATGCATCTGCTGTTTGAAATACACCTTTAGAAACATTTTTCCTGGGCTCTGGTATTGCACATAAACAGCAATTGGTGATTTGAATTCTTCAGTTAAGCTCCTCAGACTTCAGAGGACTAATTTGTTCCAGCACAATGAAAGGACTGACCATTTACATAATAAAAAGCACATTGAAGAGTAATTGGATCTACACATCTGGATATTAAATTGATGGTGCTGGTTCTACAAAAGTATTTTAAAATGCACTTGTGCTGTGCTCTCGGTTTTTTGTGCTGCTGCGCTCCATCTGCACACAATTACGTAACGCAGGAGAGGCTGAGATACTTACAATCAAGTTGAATCCAACTGCCCCTAATGCAAAGCAGATGGAAGTTTTCTTAATATGCAGATTGTGGAATTATTGTACATCATAATTAAAGAAGGATTTTCAAATGTGGGAATCTGAACTGAAATATTCTGTGATGATTGTTATATTAGACTTAAGAATACAGGCTGTTGAAGGATATGCAGGACTTAAACTGCTGTGATAGCCAGATCTAAGTACTGGATTTTCCTCAGGTTGATTTTAGGTTTCTTCAAGGACTACAAGATGAGGTTTTATTTACTTGGAGCTAATTGTATAATCAGGTTTAGAAGAGGATCTCTTAAAATATAAAAGTGGTTTGTTCACCTAAGGAAATTTTGGTACTCGCTCATAGGTGGCAGACTGAGAGGGAACAATTTATCGAACTAACAGGTATAGCTGGACTTCTGTGGACACTCAATGAAATGACAAAATAACTGAAGTGCATAGGGTAACTTGCTAAGAAGATTTATATGTCATTAGAAAAATCTTGTTTGTGACATATCCTGAAGTGATAAAATTCTGCACACCCAAATATATGAGTTCTTAAAGTCTTTCTGGAGAAAGTTATCTGACACTTGATTTGTTGATTTAATCAAAAGATGCTGAATTTAAAGAGTTGTTTTTTCCTCCAAGCTACTGCAGATGTTTTCAAAAAGGTGATGTTAGCAGCAGTAGGAACAACAGAAATAGCTGTCCTTCAGTGTCACTGTGTTATGAGAAATTACTGTAAAATTTTAGAATGACATCTTTGTGAAATGTAACAGTTGAACAGTATATATTAGTTATATCTATTCAAAGATGTCTTGGAATTACCTTTCCTACATCTTTAGGAAGGAGTGGAGAGTGACACATCATACAATACATCTGCATGTGAGTCAGTAAGATCATGTTACCATGCAGAAAGCATCCTTCTTAATTATATCAGACTAGTGTAAGATGTGTGAAATAATTCTACTTCTCTAGTCTACACTGGTAAGAGTTTACACATAGTCTGTGTCCACTTTTAGGCTGGACACTGGAGAAGGGCTGTGGGCCAACAGGAATGTTTCCAGAGACACCTGCAAGAATTATCAGTTATCTAGGAACACTGATTTAAAAGGAAAATTAAGTTTTCCTGTGGTTAATATACTCAAGAAGAAAATATTTAGAGTTGTACTAACAGTCTTGTGATACACGAAATGCTTCCCCACAGACAAAAGAGAGAATCTGTTCTCCATAATCCATGTACATCATGGACAAGTGTAGAGTTTAAGATGCAGTGGAGAAGACTAAACAAGGTGGGAGGAATCTTTCAATGGTAAGGATAGAGAAGGAGTGGAACAGCTTGCTATGTGGTGCTGTGGAAATTCTGTCATTAGATGTGTTTAAGGGCAAATAGGTGACAAACAGAACAACAGGTATAGCTGAATCTGCTTGGTATCAAAGGGACCTTCACCCAGATTATCAAAACATATTTGGGAAATGTTGTCTGTAAGAACAGTTTGAGCTTGCAATTTTCAGATCCTTTTGTTTTTAAATGAAATAACAAAATAATTTTGAAGATTTTTTTAAAAAGCAGGTTTTCCTGTTAGCAGAGATAGGTCAGCTATGAGCACTTCTAAAAGTCCCATGCTAATCAGCCTGTCCATTCCACCTTTTTTTCCTTCTGTAAGCTGACCAACAATCTCTTTTAAAAAAAAAAAAAAAAAAATTTAAACAGCTTCATCTACATATGATTTAATCATGTCTTGTATATTATTCACATAATTTTGTATGCACATTCCTATTACAGGTGTTCCACTGAAACCCCGGAAAGAATTAAAATTCATAGAACTTCAGTCTGGAGACCTGGAGGTGAAGTGGTCTTCGAAATTTAATATTTCCATTGAACCTGTGATCTATGTTGTTCAGAGGAGGTGGAATCAAGGAATCCATCCAAGTGAGGATGATGCTACTAACTGGCAAACTGTGGCTCAGGTCAGTTCTTTGTAAAGTGATATGGCTCCCTAGCTTCCAGGCCATGACCCAAAAGTCCTCTCCAGATTGGAGAAGAGTTAGATCACTTACAGGTGAGGAGGCTCATGCAGAGAGATCCTTTTATAGGGTCTCTCTCCAGGTCACGACAGAGGTGCAAACAATGCAGATCTCCAAGGCTGATCCTCACTGCTGTCTGGATTTACTCGAGAGGAGTGGACTTCAGTAGTTTCACTTCCAGTTTTTCAGTTATAGAAAACTCAAATTCTTTTGGTATATATTGTAAGTGACTTCATAAAGAATGTGTGAATATATCAGTAAAGAAGTAAATAATGGTTTTCTTTTCTCCAAAAGAAAAAGTGCTCAGAGGTTAATGTTTTCAAAATGAGTTTATTTTGTGACCTTGCTGTCTATATATAAAAATCTACAGAAGTGGCTGGAGGCTTGATTTTCATAAGGCCAATGAGTGGCACTATTCAGGTGGGAATTCCAGTCTCTGAAAGCCACAAATCTCTTGAAAAAATGTAGAATTAGATACCAAAATCCACTGAAAGAAGCACATGAAAGACATAGTCCTTTTGAGGTCAGTTGAACTCAGTGCACAGTGATCAAGGCATGCCTTGGGTCTTATAAAAAATATAAGAAATACAGTTGATGAAAAGGTTATACAGTTGATGAAAAGGTTATTTAATTTTTAGAAATAAAACAAAAGAGTGAAAAAAAAGACTAAACCTTTTATTCTTTGTAAAATTGTGTTTTTCTCAGATGTGACTCTCCCAATTCAGAAAAGCCTATGATGTCATGCTCTTATCACTCAGTGCGATCCAGACTGAAAATGTAAGATTCATGAGCAAATGTTTCTTAATGAGAAGCAGCCAGCAGAGCATACATTTTCACTTAGTTCCTTCCCACTTTCAGTCTGTTTTTTAACATACTGACAGTCCACCTGGATGGCAGAGTTCCAATCGTTTATCTTAACTGCTTTACCCTCATCCCTGCTGACAAGAGAAGGAAAATGCTGATTTTGAAAAGACCTGCAAAATGTCATTATAGCTATGAAAAAAAGGAAAGAGAGAATAAATAGAACTATCCTCAAAATAAAGTAAGGAGTTTAAATTCTGTGACAATCTCTGTTCATTCTCAATTCAGATTGTGTAGGAAAAAGCTATCATAAAATAATGAAACTGAACACTCAAAAGTGAAGTTCTTAGCTCCAGTGTGGTGCTACAGGGGGCTGTCATCACTATGTTAGAGTTTTGCTTGGAAAAAGTCACCTGCAGTAGAGCCTGGCACAAAATCCTGCTTTTGTGCAAGCTCAAGGGAAGGTGCACACTCCCAAACCTGATAAAGTTGCAGTGTTTTTTGTATTATCTCTTAGATGAGGTGCAGGTCTTCAGTCTACTATTCAGCAAACATTCTCCTGTCTTTGCTACCAGGAAAATACCACATAGCAAAAATGAGTGAAATCTGAATGACTCCTCACTGTTATCATGACATGTATATGTGCTAGACTGTAGAATCCAAACTCTTCTGTCTGGTGGACCCAGCCTGAATAGGTAGCACACCACTGAGCTTTTTCTCATCCTAGAAACAGACTTCATGCATATTTATGGAAGTACGCACTATATGTGCACATACAAACCTCTGCCTTCTTGCAGTGGATGTACAGAGTGAGTGTTTCAGAAATTAGTTACTGTGCAAGAGTGATAAGAACCCTGATAGCTGCCTTTCCTGGGAGTGTTACACATGGGCAGAAGTAGCCAAGTTTTATCACTGTGGCAGAAGAAGCCTCCCCCAGCTGAGGCGTCTTTCCAAGAAGCTTCCTGTTCCTTCTTCATCACAAAAGACACATTTGATTGTGTGATGGACTCCACTGGGGATGTTAGTTCAGAATAAGCTTCAGGGTACCGGACTGGCTTTGTGAACTGTGTATACCTTATGGGACATACAGACTGGGCACCCTTCAGAGGTGTTAATAATCCCAATTTCTGTCTCTGTAATGTATCTCCATGGTGTTTGTAGTTTTAGACATCCCACCAGGAAGTCAAAATTTTTAAGTGTGGCTGCATGCAATAGAATTTCTTTTGCATTATCAGCAACAAGGATGGATATCCAGTTTGACTAATGTGACTGTGTGCACAGCCTCCAGGCTTTTCTTGTCTTGATAAATGAGGTTTTTTCTTGTATGATTTAAAAATATTGGGGTATGAGACCTTAATTATAGACAGAGGCTGTGAAGAGCTCAGCCATTTGGCTGAGAACTCCTGGGGCATCTCAGTCCAGGGGAGATGATTCTGTCTCTTTCATTTCTCTGCAATGCAAGCTAGAGAGCAGTTGAAGATAAAAAAAGATGCGGGTGAGGATCTGAATTTCTCTACGCTTCTGCCCATATGTGGTGTAATTATACAAAATTATTGTTTGCATTTTATTATATGAAATTTCACAATATTTTATCAGAGTTCCACATCCAATATTCTATTTTCATTATCTGTCCAAGAAGAAATGGGGTTATAATTTTCAATTATTTTATTTTAAGGTGTTTAATTCTAAAAAAATCCTTGCTGTTTTCTATTGCTTTTACATGAGTAATTTCACATGTCTCACATAAATTTTTACATGGTATTGAAAAAAATAATTTTGAAAAAGTTTGTTCCTTTGTATTTTATTGTATCATCAGGTCTTTTCTGATGTTTTCTTTTTAAGGAGAAAGGCTCAATCTATCAATAAAATCTTTATTTAACCCTCTAAGTATATAAAGAAAGCAAACACCTTGAAATCAATTTCAGTTATATTTCACTTCAGGAAGAGATTTTGTTAACCTTAAGGGTTTTTATGACACATTTTTGGAAAAACTTAACTAACCATTTGACTAATTAGCATTGGTTAATATAAAAACTATGGGAACTAAAATACTAGTTATCCTGGTTAGCTGTAATGTAGTGTCCTAAGTGGTTATGCTAAGTTTCTCACACTACTGTTTTTTAAGGTTTAACCAGCTAAGCAGGACCTGCTGCACTATCCCATAAGGACACTGCATGTCTTGTGAACAAACTTACCATTCTGTGTGGTGCTAATACTTTCTAAAAATAACAGTATTACTGTTTATATTGGAAATTTAGATATTTAATTGTGTTAAGCTAATTAATGATGTTAATTCAAATATGCGAGGTCAGTTATTTTCAGACAGAACGCATTTGTGCTATGCCAATGGATATGTGTGTATGTATGTGTGTGTGTGCACATTATACAGACACATATATGTATACATATGGGCAGACAATAATGATATTTACTTTTTAATTTATTCCTTTATTAAAACAAATAAGGGGCAGCATTCACTGCTAGATTAATTGTGACAGATGTTACTGTTTCACCTTGGAATTGTCTAAACTCTGTGGACAGATGATCTTTTTTAAAATTTACAGTTTCTGAGATACCTAAACTTCTGGTTCTGAAGATCACAAGATGTTTCTCAGCCCTTGACAGTGACAAATCCCTGCTAGAGCTAACCAGCAGTCATGTACACTAAAGGTTTCTTTCTCCATCTCACAGGAGGGGTTTGGTTTGTTAGAGTGCCCATCTCATAGGAGACTGCATTCACATGAAATAGAGGAGGTCTGCTATCCTTTGATAGAATAGTGGATGCAGCAATATCAAGCTTTGTCTGTATCAGAGGAAACATAAACTCAGCTTCTCTGATACCTTGGATGGTTCCCCTTCAGTCACTGAAGTGCAAATTCTTTTATCACTGTGTTGTTTCAAAAGAAGGTGTAGAGCTATGAACTCAGCAGGCTAAGGCGGTCCTCTCCTATTTCCATTAAACCTTTGCACTCCAGAAAGGAATCCAGGGTTGATAGTGTGATAGAAAGGGAATGAACACATTGCAACAGTCCATTAATTACTGTAATCTTTGGTCAGGGGAGAGTCCTATGTACCAGTCTTTGCTGCAAAGACCTTTCTTACACCAGTTTTTACATATATATATGACAGAAAAAAATCCTTGTAGTTGTGCCACAAGAATCCCATCTGAATGGCCTAACTGCTATTCTGCTGGGTCATATATTCTCTTTCTTCTTCCTCCCCATCCTAACTAATCCCACCTTTTCATTACAAGTTGTTGTAACTTTCTCCAAAGTACAGTTTTTCCTGTGAATGTAGAACATGTTCTACTTCAAAATAGCATGCAACTTCCAAGATGCAAGGGAATATTTTCTCCCAACTTCTCAGACAAAGGAAGGTATTGGAGATAGGTCATGCACAGTCTGAGTAAGTAATTTAATCATTAGTCAGTTGTATGAGCATCGGGGAGGGGGGGGTGGGTGGGTGGAGATTCCTCTAGGCATTTTGAAGAGAATCACAGATAGTCCCCTTTTGAAAGACAGGATGAGGGCACTACTTTCAGGAGAGGTCTTGGGTCTTAAGCAGTTAAGGGCTTCTGTGAGAGGAGTCGTACTGTCAGTGTGTCCTAAATGAGGCAGCTCTGGGCAAATTTCAGCCAAATTCTCACCTGAAAGCCCAAACACTTTCTTCTTTCTGGCCATTGGAGGTGGCCTGTTTTCATCCTGAAAGGCACACCTGAGGAGTGTCAAGATATTCTCTGTATTTTACAAATTATGCCACTGCAATTACATGCTGCTCTTCCATAAAGTCATGTGCTAATGTAATTAATAGGGACTTCCCCTTGTCTTCATTAGAATTTGAATGGTGCTGAAGGTGGACATGTTGGCCAGTGATTTTGTCTGAGGACTCATTTGTTGTTTTATTCAAAATGAAATGCCTGTTAGGATTGAGGGTTAGCTTCATAACTTTCCTCTTTTAAGTAAATGGGCAATGAACAGCCAAAATACATAGTAATTATGATCCTGTAATGATTTGAGAGGTTATCTTTTTGTCTTTTATTTATGATTCTTAAAAAAAAAATACTACCATTCCAAGAAATCAATAAAATTCTTGTTTCATTTCTCTCATATTCAGGCATAATTTTAGGTGTGTGATTAAATTTAACCATTGTTTATTTAATACCACTCAGCATACTATGTAAACGGCTTACATTAATATAAGACAGATATTGAAAAGCCTCAGTATTATGATCTCAGCTACAAAAATACTTAGGTAGTGAGAACTAATTAAACAAACAATTAGATTTACCGTTAAGGTAGTATAAGATACCTCAGTAGTATTTATTCCTTTCTTGAAATTTATTAAATCTATATAAAGATTGCTTAGAGGTGCCAAAGAAGTTTATACTGTAATGCAGGAGTTACAGATATACCTCCTGCATGCCATTGAGTTTAACAGCTTTGCCAATGAAATAGATGATGAAAGTAATAGGCTGAAGTCTTGTTCATAAATTAAAATAATTTTAATGATATGGACTGACAGACTATTTGATCTTACAGTATTTCGCAGTTGCCACAGAAAACTGACACAACTGAAATCTTTTCCTCTAATCAGTCCTAGCAGAAGAGCTGAGCTGATGCAAATGACAAACAATATTTCTTAGCTGAGGAATTTGAGGTCAAGTCTGTTCAGATTATGCTTGCCTTGTAAATAAATTCAGCAAATCTATTTCTAAAAACCCACAGTATTATAACTAGTTAATTACAATTAGATATTGGTCCTGATTTCAGTTGCAGCAGTAGCCTGAATATATCCTTAGTATTTTTCTGTTAATATATAGATAGTTTATATTACTCTGGTTCACTGTCATGTCTTATTTGTAAGTTCTCGAGTATGTGAGCCTGCATACTGGTAAAAAAGATAGCACATTTGAGTGCTCAGTAAAATGAAAATAATAGTAAAAGTTGGTCCAGGTAAGCTTTTTTTTCCTAGGGAACCCCCTTCATTGGATGAGATAAGTCACTCTACAGGTAACATAAAAGTTAAAAAAATGAAAGACGACGAGTCAGACAGTGAAAGTGACAGGACTGTTACACCTGCTTAAGCTAAAAAATCAAATATAGCAGTCTGAATTGAGAAGCACTCTAAGTAGTAGCTATATGTGAGGGTCATGAAGTCTGCAACGCTTACCAATCTGAGAGTAGTTAATAGTGCAATTTAGAAAGGCTCTCTTTCCTTTATGTGCATACAGAAAAAAGATATCTGTTTCCCTGAATTTTGCTTGTCACCAAATGAAGAGATTAAGTGCAGGATAACAGCTACAAATTTTATTTGTCAGGGCTCTAAAAATACCATTGCTGAAGGGATGCATCAGCTTCCACAAATTCTGGCTGAGTTGGGTCTGCAGCTGCTACCTTCTCACACAAATTGGAAAGGAAGCAAAAAGCAGAAGTTACACTGTGCCTTTTTTGGGAGCTACTTGGTGTCATTGCAAATAATGTTGAATCCTATACAGGGAAGCTGACTTTTTGAAGTTAGAAAACAGAGCCTGTAAAAATAAATTGATGTCACTACATTTTTAATGAGCTTGCATATTTGGTCAGAAATGATAATCAGTAATGATTGCATAGTATATATATTTAGACATATACATGACATTTGGTTTAGGTTCATGTGTTATTTTGATTGAAGAATTAAATTAAAATGCAGTAAACATCACATCCTAAAATAAATTGAAAACTGGATAATTGAGAAGTAATTGCAAAAGTAAAATCTGCAACAAGTGGATGAGTGTCTGATTAATTCTGCAAAAATGCTGTGTCTTCAGTACTTGGCAGTGATTCAGTGATCACCAGGAGGCTGTGTTCAGTTTCTACCTTAGGAAAAATAGAAGCAGTGCAGAAGACACCTCTTTAAAAGTCTAAAGGGTAAAAAAAAAGATAGAGGAATACAGGGCTTAGACTAAGAGCTTATAAAGCACCTCATACTGAATGTGTTCAGAA
Organism: Megaceryle maxima; assembly: GCA_024605025.1. NCBI lineage: Eukaryota > Metazoa > Chordata > Aves > Coraciiformes > Cerylidae > Megaceryle > Megaceryle maxima. The sequence goes on along the minus strand of JANHGN010014600.1, from coordinate 227,471 downwards.
TGCCTCAATGCTTATGCCATATTTCAGCAGTTAAGGCACTTCCCACAGAAGTTAGAAATCGAACTCATGACACTAGCAGTCTCAGTGGGTATTGTTGAAGAAAAGGTCATCTCCCATGACCTGTCTGCAGGGAACAGTTAATGCCCTGAGTATCTTTTTGGCATAAGTGCCAGAGATCTGAAGAAGGCTTATATTCATTACCTGAGGGTTTTGTGTTTCCTATGAACCAGAAAAGATGGCTTCTCACAGCACTAGATTTCATGAAGCCATGTTTGACCCCTAATTCTCTGAGAAGTGAGAATTAGAGAAATCAGTCCTGTGACCTGGGGCAATAAGTTTCCTGAAACATCAACACCTGAACAGCTAGGAGCTGTATGTTGTTGAAGGTTTTGATAAGTGGAAAATTACTTTTGTGTATTTAACACTTCACCAGTTTTCTAAAGGTTACTTTTTTTCAGAAGAGGCCTGTAATGCACTGTGAAATTGGGTGGTTATATGATTTTGTTCACAGCTGTAAAAGCTTTGCAGTGCACAGTGGTGCTTGGAGTGAGGTGAGGTGGTGGCATACACCCTGCTGACACTGTTACATATTCAGTCTGACTAACCAGTGTTGCATGGGAGATAAGAGCACAACTAGCCATGTCAGAACAATGAGGGTATGTGTGACATTTTCCCCACCAGACTACTGATGAGCGGGTTCGGCTGCCAGATATCCGAGCAAGCAGGTGGTACCAGTTCCGCGTGGCAGCTGTAAATGTTCATGGGACAAGAGGCTTCACGGCACCCAGCAAGCACTTCCGATCCTCAAAAGGTTAGTTTGTGATCACTCTTTCTGGTTCCTACTTTCCACTCACTCGCATGCGGAGTGCAAGCCAATCTGCCTACTTTTGTGGCAGAAGGTTTTTAACAGGTGAGGCTTTTGCTAATTTTGTCACTGGCTTTAAAAATGGTGTGAGATTTGTTTGAAGTCAGCAAAGGTTAAAGATGTTGTTATTCTTTTATCAGTAAGGGGTCTCAATGAATAAACTTCCTTTTAAACATTTTCTGCACAGTTGGTATCAAACATGACCCTGATCATGAAACATGAAGGAACTGGGTTTTCAGTGTGTTATTCTAAGAGGTTTCTCTTATTTTTGTTTTTAGTTAGGAGAAATATGTTGCTGCCATATGTTTAGCAGAGTACTGAATTATTTTGTTGCCTGTATCTCAATAGTTGTAGCAGAAGTGTTTTGATGGAACTGTGGGCTCTCAATGTTACTTTCCCTGTGCTAGCACTAATTGTAAGGGCTTAAGAATAAAAAGGGTATAAATGCTAAGTAGCATGTTTCTGATGATTAGAAAGGCATGCTGGACAATCCACAAGTATTGTAGGAATTTTTGTTGCCATTTCTGGTTTTGCAAGAGTTCGGGTAATGAAATAACTTTGCAAATTATTTCTTCACCAGTAAATGGTACTTGGGGGGATGGAGGAGGTAGAAATGGATCTTCCATCTTATGAAGTTTCTGGCATTGTCCCTGGTGTGCTTTTGACCCACATGAAGCAAAAGTTTCCCAGATAACTCTCAGGCACAATATAGGAGTTAGGACAGGCCAGAAACTGTTCCCAAAAGACAGGTGGTTTGCATGTGGTCACCCTCTCTCAAAGGCAGTTGATAATGTGGGCAAAGCCAGACAGTCCTAGTTGACTTTATTGCCAAAGAATGAGATCTAGCACTCCTCACTCTACTAAAAGGCAGTTTCATTTAATACAAAGACTTTGTTTTAGTAGTGAAAGAACCTTTACAAGGGTACAATGCATACTTTGAGGAATGGATTTCCTCTTTCTACAGACAGAATTATCTTACAGTAAAGGCAGTTGCCATCTATGTGTTCCCGTGCTAGCTTTTAGCTTGCTGTTTGTCTGTAGTCAGTTCTAGAAAAAAAACTTTATTGTAGATGCAGCTATAGAGGCATGCAAGTGCTTTTGCTGGTACGGATGGTTTAATTACTCACTGTATAAATATACATTAGATTTTATAATCTTTTGGTCCTATAACCACACTGGTGGTAGGAAGGTTGTCTGGCATAGCTGTCCCATTAGTGCTGTGACCACAAACCTTTTCAAGTATAAAAGAAGTACTATTTTAAAAGTTTATTATACTTAAGTAGTGTACCATTTCAGACACATAAAAAATACAGTGCCTTCAAGCTGTGTTGAACTTACTGCAAAGACGCAGCAGCCGCAGTAGCTTTTCTTCATGAGCAGCACTTCGGCAGATGCAGCACTTTGTTGCTGAATCTGGCACCAACTTCCTTAAAAACTGAGATCATAGTCAGTTGTTTTACTGAGTTTGTAAAGATTTTCCAACTGTTCTGCTTGGAACAACTATAATTGCAATTGCATAAAGGTTTGTCATGATAACACTGAGGTTTTGGCTTGAATGTGACATTTTCAGGCACGATTTGTATTACTTTCCCAAAAATTTGTCCTCTACTGAGTGCGCCAGCCACAGGAGTATATTGTTCAAAATACCTACATGGGTAATGAATATAAGAACATCCATTGTAAGTCATACAGAAGGTCTCTTTAGCTCAGTGTCTGAACCCAGCAAAAAGAAGTTTTTTGGAGAAGAGTGTAAGAGCAGGATAAGCACATAGGAATATTTCTTCAGAATAGCTTCCCAGCTGGCAGTGATTTGTGTTGCAGGAGCTTGTGGTTTTGAAATGATTCCATGTTAGATACCAGAGTCCTCTTTTTCTGTGGTCTCTGCAGCTACCCCGTAGCACTTGCTCTCCTTGAATGCTTCTCATGGCCATCTGGTGGGAATGAGGAGCACTTTTAGGACTCTTTGACAAGGACAGCCAGAGCTGGTAGTACCTCTGCATGTTCTTACCTAATAAACCAAAATGACAGGATCTTTGTAATGGCAGAAAGTATGTATCCAGTGTTGTTCACAAGGCTTCCATAACCCTCAAATTAACAATTTTCAAATCTAAACTCCATTCCTTGGCACATAATAATTGAATTGTCAGATAAACAGCAAGGAGCTCAGTTAGCTATCTGCTCCGTAGCCAAAGTCATCCTACTCTGTCAGCTCATTTGACTGTTTCAGAGGCTTTGGTATTGTCAGTGATTATTATACAGATACTATGTTCACCAGATGAAATGTGTAGAAGCGCTAGGTAACACAGATGAAGATGCGGTTAAGTGGTGACTGTCGGGAATGATATTGGGATGCTTCAATTGGTATCTCTTTGCCTCCATGTCCATGAGTAGGTAGGTGCTCATAGCAGTAACAGTTATAGTGCCATACAGACATTCAGTTACTACCTTGGAGCTCAGTGGGAAGTGGCAGCCCCTGCCTGGCAGAGAGGCAAGAAACTGCTGCTCAGATGTGCTTAGTTTTTTGAGTGCCAGCATCTACTGTCCCCTGCTGAGCTCCTACAGGCACATTTAACCTCCAGTTTGGAAAACAAAAGTGGACTTTGGCACATCACCTTTGGAAGGTTGCTGTCTGTCTGTGCAACATTTATGTAAAGTGTGGACAGAAATTCACATTAATTCTTGTACTATTTCAATTCACCCTGTTGTGCCAAGACCAAGCAAAGATTATTATCTTTATCAGACTTAACTAATGTTTTCTTCAAGAAGCAACCCTTTGATCAGAAAATATGACAGCAATTCCTAAGACAGTTTCTCTTACAAGATGCTGAACTTCTACCAATTGCTCATAAGTTATAATGAATAGCAAATTATTTGGGTTTGTTTTTTCTTTTAAGGAGGACAAACATGATATATAATCTGAATCTAGGGAGGAGTATGGCACCACAAAGTCTCTGTCACTAAATATTTTAAGCTGTTTAAAATAACATTCAAAAACATTGGTGCTGTAATTACTTGAAGAGACTTTTTGTCTAGTTACCACAATGCTGGTTTATACTATTTTGTGTTTTTTCCAAATGCAAAAAATGTGATCTCTAAGTAGACACAGAAAAAGTAAGGTTTTGTTTTATTCAAAATAATGTTGAGTTTTCTGAGGTCTGTCATTTCCATTCACTTTTCTATCAATAAAGAAGGCTCCTTATTATCCAATTTAGTTTAATTTCCCAGACATGAAAAAGATAAAACCAGGTAAACAATATTTCATCAAGCATTTAATTTTACCATTCTTCATCCAGTTGTGTATTGAGGTTTTACCTACTGCAGCTTTTGATGCTTTTATACTGTAAACATTTGAGGTGAGGGTTTGTTAGTTGTTTTACACTGCCTCATATTCATTTATCACATTCATCTGTAAATAATAAATAATCAGTGACAGATAATTTATGAAATATTCAGAGCTTAAACAGAGGGATTTTTTTCTGTTTTATAAAGGAAATTAAGGGTTTGCGTGTGTTTGTCTGGTATGACCCTTCACAGGGAATAAAGTAATGCTTCATTTTGCCAAAATGTGATTCCAAAATTACAAGAAACACAGATCAGACTATACCTAACCTTCTGGAGCAGAGTGGCTAAAAGATGAAGTGGATACTGTACCTAGGAGCGTAGGTTCTTTCCTAGAAGTAGAAGACTGCACGTGGATTTTCAGACTGATACTGTCAGCTAAAACTGAGCAAAACTTTCTGCTATTTTGACTATGGTTTCAACTTCACTCTTCAGGGTTTTTAAATTATGTGTGCTTTCCTTTTCATCTTCAGCTGAGCGGGAACAATTTGCCATAACAGCAATAAAGCTAACAAACGTCTGGCAGAAAATTTTTGATCCCCAAAGGTAGTAATATATTTCTCTTCATATTTTGACTGTCTCTCTCCAAGCTGCTTCATTTTCTTTGGAAGCAGGAGAGGACTGTTCCTACATCCTCCTTGGATGCAACCTGTGTTTTTCTCCCATTAAACAGGCATGGAGTAGCATAACCCAACTGGTCAGAAGCTGCTCGGCACTAGTAATAAAACTTTAAATTTGTTGCATTCAAGTAAGAGTTTTTAGGCTATTTTTTTCCTAGCTCTTTATGATTTATTATGAGAATGTACTCTTAGTAACACAGAGACGGCAGTTAACTAGAAGGATCAGTGCTAGGCATTTCCATATAATATATTATCTCACTGGTGTATAGTTAGGTACTGTGCCATTTTCCAGGATTAAAAGAGGCTATAAGATGAACACAATGAGCCCAAACCATCCAATACTTCTACCTCTGCTAAAGGTTTTTATCTTCAACATGAAGGCAGTTGCAAGCGTATCCTGGATAAATTATCAAACAAAAGGAAGCAGACAACATTGTTTTCACAGCACATAAGTACCATGCTGGATGTGATTTCATGCATACATTACTGAGTGTTAGTAAAACCAGAACAGACACCCACTCCCAGCAGTAAAATTCTTTCTCTTGCTCCTTTGGGACCAATGATTTTTTTATACTGTTGCACAGCTGGTTTAAGTGTGCCATTTCCATTGGGCAAAGCCAGTCCTCCTGCTTATGCCTTGGAATTGTTTAATGGTTGGAAACTTGTCTGTAGAGCAGCTTTAGCAAATTTTTAGAGTCTAATGTGTAAAGGTTTTCTCTGAAGGTCTAATGTGTAAAGATAGCAATTTTAAGGCAAAAAAAAAATCTATAAAAAAGGGTTTAAAATTAGTCAAACTTGCTATCACTTTTACAGCTCAGAATGAGAATTCCTGTTCCAATGTCCTTCTTTTCTTCCCTGACATATATTCCAAATAATTTACTCTTTTCATTGCTGTTGCCACATTTAAAGCCTATGTGGATGCATTGCAGCAGTGTATGATGTGATTCTCATGTGTAGCTTGCCCATATTGTTTTCTTAAGGTTGCAAAGTGCTTCCAGATCTTACTGATTGAAAGCATTTTTTAAAATACAAGTTGTGTATCACTATATTTACAAATCTGAGTGTGGGAAGACATGCAGTTTGAAATGGTGATAATGTGAAGAATTTCTTTTTCTCTTTTATTTGCAGCGAGAAATCTTCCCTTTTGGGGAATGGAGACAGAATTTTGCTTGTGATGGCTAAGTAGCCAGCAAGACAAGTCCTTTGGGTATACTCCAGCCAGCTACAATCCAGGCAAATGCAGTATTTACTCCATGTGCTGGAACAGCAGCTTCAGTTTTGACCTAATGAAGCTATCATTTATAGCAGCAAGAAGTGATTTACTTGTCAGGCTGCTGAGATCAGAATTTTTTCAGACTTGAAGACAGCTGTCTGTGCCAATTTCGAGTATATGGATAATGACTTTTATTTTATTTGAATTGTAGTATAAACTGCAAAGGAAAAGCTGCAGCTAGCAGCACTCTTTCTGCAAACCAAAGAATTTGATTTAACACTCAGATAAATTAGTGTATATAAAATTTCAGAACTTAACATTTGAAAAACTGGCAGTAGTTTTCATTCCAGTAATTTAATGTTCATGCATCTGAATTATACATGTGGGCAGCCAGTTTAAGTCATCACAGATCTCTACTAACAGTAGAATGGCTGTTATCTGTATAGTCAGCAGAATGCCAGTTTGGCTTCATTATCAGGTCAACACACACCTTATGTATATAAGCTTTATAATCCAGTACCAGTTGCTAGATATTGAGGTATTTCATCACAAGCTGTACATTGATTTTAATGTCTTCATAGACTTATGCATAATAGAACATCTTGTAGAAATATTACTTTTCTATTAACTAATGCAATAGTGAAGGCTTAAAAAAATCAAAGAAAAAACTAATCTGTTACCTGGTAACAGACAGGCATGCATTGTGGAGGAGTATGCTCTTATACTTTACAGCTTTGGGAGTTTGGGATTTTAAAATATTTTTTATTTTATTTATTTATTTATTTTAATTTATTATTATTTTTATGGGTGGGGCTTTTTTAGAATTGTGCGGTTTTGGTGTTGTTTTTGAGGGTGGGGTTTGTTTTTTTTTTTCCTGTTAATAAGAGAGATCACACTATCTTCCCTTGCTATTCTTTCTTACCTGTTTGTTTTGCTGGTGAAACTCAGTCCTTTCAAATGAAAGAAAAGGTTAATATTCTTGAGGTTTTGGCTTACAAATTATAGTTCTGTCAGTCAGAATAGGGATGAGTGACACGGAAATATAAATAGATGAATAAATTATCTAGTTGCATTGAAATATTTAGTATGGGATGGATCTTCAGATGGTATGAAATGCTAAATGGCTTCATATTTCAGGTCATACACCCCAAATCCAAGAAATCTGTTACTGTTGTCTTTCTCTAATCAAACATTTTTTTTCAGATGAATAAATAAAAAACTCTAATAAAATTTTGTTCATATACTACCTTCTCCAGCTAAATCTACTAGTTTTAATAAAGCTTTTCTAGAAAATGCAGCTCTTGAAAAGATCTTGCCTTTTCATGTCTGTCAACTGAAGATCTCATTTCTTTCTGTCTTCTGCTGCTACCACCACCACTCTTCATCCTGTTCAAAAGCATTTTTGTGGATGACATTTGTGAGACTTGCAAAACAGAGACTTTGAAGTTTTTTAATACAATGTTTACATTCTCCCATAACAAAGGAGAAACACTACTAGGTTTTCTTTTAAATATGGATCAGTGTTTTGTCTGTTGACTGGACTGATTCTAGTGAGCACACAAGAAATGCTACTGATAAAGTAATGTTTTCAATGAACTGTGCAATTATAAAAAATACAGGGTGAAATGCTGGTGCTATAGAAGTCAGAAGAATGGATCTACTGGTTTTGATATGCATATAGTTCTTTCTTAATGTGTTCTTTTTCTGTTATGTTACTGGGAAAAATAGAAATGTTTGAAGTTACCTGTTATTCTGAGACATATAAATGCTATGTTCTGGTCAGTCGTTAAATTTATACAAGAAACGTTACACACTACCTTGCATTCTTATGGGGACAGTAACATTTGAAAAGGAAGAATGTAATTTTGTTTTTTTGCTTCTGGGCCTGATATATACTGATGAATATAACTTCAAAGTATTTTTAATTATGTAATACACTTTGTCCAGAAGAACTATTTTGTTTATCTTTTAGAAACTTTTTAAATAAATCTTGGAGTCTTTTATAGATGCAGAATGAAGACAAGCATGTTTTATGGTTAGATTTTGTTTTGCTTATATCTGACCATTTGTGAAGACATTCTCTGAAACATTTTAACTCTATCCAATGTTATGTATACATAATACATGATGCATAGTACTTTGGGGAGGGAACCTGAATAATTCACCTATAGTAATATGATCATGTTGCACTTCATGTTATAAATGTTTTATTACGATAATACATTGTCATCTAACATATAAAAACTCTAACACTTTAAATCAGTGAAGATGAAGGATTTTGGATTTATGAATCACGATTCTGCTTATATTTATTGCACTTAAATTTACGTTGTTATATATACTTATTTTATTAAACTATAGTAGTAAATGAAGAGTTGTGTTAGAGAACACTACAAATCATTTGACTAAATTAATCTCTTAAATTTATCCCTCCAATATAAACAGTTTTGTATACTTTAAGATGCAGTTGTTGTCTACTTTAAAGGTAAGGAAATAAGTGCAAGGACAGTGCTTCTCCGAAGCCAGAAAAAAAAATAAGGGGAACTAGCTTGCAAGATCTTAAAAAAATGAGTGAGAAAAAAATAGGAATTCTCACTATTTTGAAAATTAAATTAAAATTCCAGGATTCTTAAACTCAAGTATACTTTTTAACTTTTCTAGCCAAAAGTTTGGTTGCATTATATATGTGAGGAAAGAGGGACATCCATTACTATTTAACTAAAATGGTGAGTGTGAGGAAACAGGAGCATCCATTGTTATTCAACAAAGACTCCTGTTAAATAGCAGGAATAAGCCATTATTTCACATCTGCTGATCTTTAAAAAGGAAATGCTGTCTTTATTAATTCTGAATGTGTCAGTTTGCGTGACCTAAATGATGGAATTTTTCAGTGAGACCATTTGTCATAGGCATTATCTGATGAACTTTGTATGCCTGGAAAGTTTATTTAACAGCTCATTTGACATTATAAAAACATGCAGGTAAACCCTGTGGTAAATGAATGCCTGGTGTCCCCTCTGCACACCTTCAGTTTTATTTCTGACAAATAAATGGTGGGCTGTTTGGCTAAAAAGTTATATGGAAATCCTAGAATCATAAAATGGTTTGGGTTGGAAGAGAACTTAAAGACCATCTAGTTCCAACATCCCTGCCATGGGCACTGTTTTTTTCAATCAGATTGTTTTTTCTTGGCTACAGGTTCATAACATGCCTTAATTATTATGAATTTCCTTTATTCTGCCTAATATACTTAAATTATTTTTTTTTTGTCACACTGCTTACTTTTACTTACATTTTGGTTTTGCAGTTTCCTTATATTTTGTCACCAGTGTTTGGCTACTACAGGCATTGAAAAAAAAAAAAGCAGGAGTTAAAAAGTAAGTAGGATTGAAAAGTAGAAGTTAGTAAATAGCAAATTGGACTTACAGAAGCTGAGTTGTAAAATTCCTTCTTGAAGGAAGGTGTCCTTCTTGACTCTAGCGTCAGCATAGAGACAACTGAAGCAATAGTATCTCAGTTGGTATTAACAAGAAATTAAACCAGAACAGGGAAATAAATCACAGGGGTAGCTAATTGCTTCTTGTAGTTCTAAAAAAAATCCTGTGACTTTATGACATCATAATATATCACTGCATCTTAATTACATTTATTTTAAGGAAGTCTTCATGTCCTGTGGTGGTAGATATCAATACTAGAATTTTGAAGAAGCATGTAGAAACATAGTTTTATCATCTGTGTCTGGTAACACTGAAAAAATATTTAGTGTTTCTACCATACAATTCTGTGATGATTATACAAGGCCAGTTGTAGAACACTGAAATGTTACACTGACTATGAATTTAAAGTAGTGAATGAAAGAATTAGAATAGTCTAGTAGATTTGTATAATCCTTCATAATAATTGTGAACTAACAACAGCACAGAATAATGGCAAAACTAGATGCTAAACCACAATTTTTATTTCAATAGAGCATGAATTTCTAAAATTAACAAAGAGCCATATCGCTCATGGGAAATTTTTGCCTGAATTTTCTTCAGTGTATTGAGAGTGTTTAATCCAGCTCATGTATGCCTGATAAATATACAAGATGAAGATGATCTTTACTTTAGAATCTTTGTTTTAAATTCCAGATCCATCTGCTCCACCAGCTCCGTCTAATATCAGAATTGCCAATATCAGTGCAAACAATGATGGGAGTGTAAATGTAATGATTACTTGGGATCTTCCTGAAGAACCTGATATCCCAGTCCACCACTACAAAGTCTTCTGGAGCTGGACATATAGCAAATATGTAATCCCAGCTAAAAAAAAGAGGAGAAAGATTACTGATGGGGTAAGAAAGAAAATAGTCAATGAGGTAGAAATATGGCTTATTTCTGGCACAATATAGAGTGTAAGTGTAAAATATATGACGTATTGCAGTGATTTCAGCAGCTGGTAAAGTAGTGGTCTTAATTTTTAATATCACCAAACCCATAGATAATTTTGATCTCTCAATCTCTTTCACTGAACTCAGGGAGAGAAGTAGACTTCTGCCTTAAAATGCAGGAAACTACTATAAGATTTTGCAGGAGAGGTGAATAGAAAGTTAAAAGTCATTTGTCCTCTAAAGTCAGGGTTATTTTATTAGTGCTTCAAGATACAGTGCTTGTTTTATTTAAAAAGCCTAACGTCATCTGTCTCATTGTTCTTTCACTGTGCAAATAGAAGTTGCAACACTATTATATACAATAACCATTAAATAGTCAGTATAGGTTCAAGGAAAAAAAAAAAGCCAAAACTCTTTAAATAACCTGATGTACCAAAGGTCTGTAATATTTCTATAGTGGCATCTTCTTATGAGTTTCTTGAATGATGTATCAAATACTGCTTTACATGAAAACTAACTGTTGTGATACCCTTAAGCATATTGCATATTAATTTAAAGTAGTTAATAGAAACAGAAACCAATTACCGATAACAGACTGAACTTAATTTTCAGTGCTTTTAAATGCATCGTGAGAATTTGGTCCCATGTCTCTGTTAACATTGTGTTTTGGCTCTGGTTGTCCATTTGCACTGTGGTGAATGACAGCTGGAGGGCTATAGTTCCCTCCCTGTCCCTCAGTCACCAAACCCTGAGAGAAATAAAGGCAATGAAGGCTGTGTGCTGAGTTCAGCTACAGCAGGTTGGACACAGAAGAGCTGCCACTGTGGGAGCATGCTGGAGCCATGCCTCTTCATGAGACCAGATGCGTGATGAGGATCTGGAGTCTGCAGAATCACCATCATCAGATCTATGCTGGGCAGGCAGGAAAAGGAAATTTCCCTGCAATATGAAGTAATTTCAAGAGCTGAGATACCTTGTTTCTTTGTTTCAACTTCAGTAAATATGCACAGAAAAGAAAGTTCCTTCTTGTACCTTTAAGAAATCAGTTTGGCAAGATAGGAGTAGCCTCGGACTGTGCTGGATAGAAAAGTTTGTGTTTCTCAGGAAAGCTGCCATTGGCTAGAGATCATCTTGGCAGAGGCTACAGCCTAAACATACAGGGGAACTTTCTCTCCACAAGCTGGTCCTTAAATCAACAAAACCCAGAGAATTTTAAATTTAAGGTGGGTCCTTAATGTTGTGTTGACACTTTGTGTATAGTACCTCCTATATATAAATATGTTAAAACAGATCCAATACACAACATAATAGTAGTTGGGACCAAGTTTTGATCTTGAATATAGGAAAATGCAGAAGAGCCAAGACATATTTTAGGGAAAAGGCAGGCTCTTAGAATATCTTTCATATTACTCATGGCTCATTGTACGTTTTCTTCTGCAACATGTCATGAAACTGTACGGCGATGTCAGTGAGATTCAGACTTCATTCACAGGACTCTTCTAAGGCTATTGCTAATCAATGGTCCTTTGAGTATTATAGAAACTCTTCTGTCTAAAAACTGAAACTGCAGGAAAAATAAAAAAAAAAAAAATTGGAAAAATCTTACATTTTATAAATCATTGAAGATATCTTTTTATGCAGTTTTTCCATTTAGATGTAGTCTAGCCCAAATAATTGTATAATGATTTCCATATGAAATCATTCCAGGTAGATGTTTAAATAATTGACTACAATATTAACAGCATTTCTGCTGTCAAATAACAATATTTGAGCATTACAGTCAATGTTATAAATATCTCACACAAAACAAACAAAGGTAATTTATATAAAAAACTTTGATAATCCCTAAAGTGCTAAATATGGCAGTATATGGTTATCTTTTTCACTCTGTATTGACTGTCAAACTTCAGAGGAACTAATGAAAACATTGACTAATGTCTTCTGTCTGAGATGTGGGCTAGAAGGTCATTTTTATGAATACATTAAAAAAATTTAGAAATGTAAGAATACCGAGAAGCCTTGGCTCTTATTTGCAATATCATGGGACTTGCCTTAATATATGGATCTTTGACCAGACAATGCTGTTTCCCCATAAGATACTCCATGACAATGTAAACTGTATTTTCTCTTTTCTAATTTCCATTCTACAGCAGAAAAGTGTTCTTACCAGTAAGGCAGTATTTTTGCTTGTAGGGTTTAGGGGTTGGGTTTTTTAATTTTTATTTTCAACAGTTGAAACAAATAGAAAATATTGAAAAATATATTGAATGTTGGATTTTAGAAGAAGTTTCCAACTTCTTTGCTAACACAGAAATTGGGGAATAAAAAGTTTAAATTTCTTTGGCAAAAATAATTTTGGCAGAAGAAAAAAGCTTGGTTTATTAGAAAAAAAGCAAAACAACTTTATGTTTGTCCTAGAAAAAATAAGTGCATTTGCCAAGTAATTGCCGTAATTATGTAAACATCAAAAAGGTTAGTAAAAGAATTTTTAAAATGACACAGAAAAACATAGTCCAGTAAAATATAATTTTTTTAAGAAAGTAAATTTTTCTTTCTTGATTGAAATTTATACATGAGTTTTCTTTTTTAATTTCAGAAGACTAGTATGCCTAATATAACGGGCCTGCTTTTAATAAAGATCTATGTTTCAGTAATACTATAACTACTTTGTATATTTATTCTCCTCTATTATAGGCCCAAAATTATGTGATCCTGGAGGGACTCCAACCCAACAGCAACTACAACGTAGAACTGCAGGCAGTAACACGCTGGGGTCAGATACGCCTAAAAAGTGCTAAGGTTTCTCTCCATTTTAGCACAACTCAGGACACCAGGAATAATAGTGAGTAATTGTATTCACACACCCGAGTGATTTAACTCTTCTTTATCTGGAATCTGAATGTTTTATATAATGCTTTCTCAAATTAAAAACATTAATTTTCTTAAAGCTTTCTGTCTTATATCATAGTGGTCCTTCCTTGGTGAAGTTGAGTAAACTTTTAATATTATAGTTCTTATCTAAAAATTGATGAAAGTTTTTGCCTAATTCTTTATCTTAGATCCTACTCACCTGAAATAAACAAATGCAGTGAAAATTTGCCTGATTATGGTGTTAGTATTTTTTACATGCAATACAGGTATAAATGCTTACTATTTGTTGGTGGCTGGAATAAAACCTTTTCTGTGTTTTTTCCTTAACTGGACAGTTTTAGTTTGCAATGCTTTTTAAAACTGTGACTATTTTCAGTAGCCCATTAATTCAGATTCTTGAACCACACAAATATGTATAAACTATGAACTGATAAAAAACATCAACTCTTCTATTAGGGAATCTAAAATGTTCCATGTCTGACAAGCAATTAATTCTCAAGAAATTATTCCACACATAGGACCCACATTCAAATTAGAATATTGAGATCTGTAGTTGTCGTATTACTTCTTGTTCAGATCTTTAAAACATCACATGCCAAGTAATATAATTGAAAAGCATGAATCTGAAAATAAATCATAATTAGTCTTTGTTAAATGCTATTTGTATAATTGTATAGTTTGTACAATACATTGCCAAGTTACTGCCTCAACTGCTGATGTGTCTTGTGTTAACCAATACAGCAAAATTCTGATAATGAGATGTAAAGGAATATAATTTTAAATAGCCCATCCTGACTCTGTTTCATTTTCCATCCACTTACATTCTTTTTTTTAAAGTACACTGAAAGTTTAAATGTTATTGTTGTCATTTTTGTGACATAACTGTAATTCCTCTCACCCTAAGTAATCAGTTGCCATTGATGCTGGCCTTTCTGCAAGCATACAGAGTTTGGATATACACAAAATATTTTGAAGTAGTTGTTAGCTATGACAGACCTTCATATCTACAATTGCTTCCCATTTTAATGTACCAAGAAGACAAAACAGACCTAAAGATCCTTCTTTTTCCCACATTAAGCTCATTTCTACTGCCTTTTTGGTTCACCTTAAGAGACAGCAGAGGGCCAGGTCTTCATTTCTTCAGTAAACTGAGTCATTGCTTGAAATCCATACCAGCATATGAGCTTGAATCTCCACAGTGCATAGATATGGCAAGTTTTGGTTAAATCCTCACTGAACCCCAATGTAGAGTTCTGCCCTTTCCATAGTGGCTCTCCTGGATGATGCCTGTGCTTTCTGCCATCCCCCAGAAAAGTGATCTAGTTCGCAGGATTGTGCATGATATTAAAATCTCCTTTGAGTTACCACATTTAATTTTCCTTCCTTTTCTACATGTACACAGGAGGTACAATAGAATAAAAACTACAGTGGGTAATTGGGTGTTTAATTCTAGTAAACTCAATGACTGAGCTCAATTATCTTAATTATAACTTCATTGGTGTTGATGTTCTCTTTTTTTTTTCTTTTTTCTTTTTTTTTTTTTTTAACGCAAAGCACATTTTGGTAAATACACAAACAAAAATTTCCTGATTTGTTTACACCCCAACCCCTAGTCTTACTGTCTCCTCTGATTAGAAGTTTCTGTGAAGTTTTGGATCTTAATGGTAAACTTTAAGATGGTCAGTTTTCAGTCAGTCCAATCATCTTGACTGCCATTTTACTACATTATGTCACAACCCTGAGAAAGAACATGTAACAGAATTTACTTCAGATCACAGGAGAGGATGGGTGCCTGGATTTCATCTGAAGCTGAAGCTGAGCTGTGTCCTGGTAATTGGGATGAAATTCTAGGTGCCATTAGACACACCTAGCCAAAGTGACATTGGGCAAGCTGTTCAATTTCTTTCTCTCATTTTACTGTGAGATTAGCTTTATAGACTTTCCCCTCTTGGGAGCAGGGATAATTAATCAACTGATGTTTGTTGGGCTTTATTGCTAGTCCTGACGTTAGGTCAGATCATCATAGTCTTTAAACATGATAATAAGTAAAGACTTTGTATATAATAAACCCCCTCTAAACTGAAGCTGAGTAATGGAGATTGGACTGTGTCATTTTAGTATCAATCTATAATTACTTTGAGAAGCACTTTCACTGGTAGTGCTTTATCAGCTCTCCATCGCCTCATTAATAGTCTGTCTCATGATCTATATCACGAGTGGGTTTGTGTTGACAGCAAAGATTTTGTTTCACATTTCCCTGTCCAAAACATTGTGTTTTTCAGAACTTACAAATCCTCTACCAAATGCAGCTCATTTATGTTATACCTCACCTATGACTGGTGGTTTCATAATTTTCTGTCTACTCCAGTGGCAGATCTGTCCTGTCATCATCACAGCTAGATTTAAATTCCTTCCATAATTTTGCTTGGATAACCTGCCCTCTACTTTATTGTTTTACTTCATAGAAGTCTACCAGTAGTTTCTGTGAAAATCTGCTCTCTTCTAATATCTAATCAATATAGACTTTTGAATGCCTTATGCTTTTTTTCACTTTACTCTGGTGACCTTTTTGGACTAAAAGGTTCATTAAGTGTTGTATTGTTTTTTAAACCAGAGTAATACTAAACTAAGCAATATTTTTGTTTTCTCATATGCTTCAAGTATTTGACTCCACGTTATGAACATCCATTTACTTAATAAGCAGTATTTTCTTTTTAACTGAAAGTGCCTGCGAGAATGGAAATACTTATTGTTTTACAGTGGAGTACTTCAATAATAAGTTTATAGACAAATCTGAGTATCCTTTATGTTAAAGCCATGAAATAAAGGATTAAATATTCTTTGAGCATAAACCACTGGTATCACACATTTTAGTGAAGAGAGCACTCTGCTGAGAAGTGTATTTGGACCTTCTTGAACATTTAAAAAAAAGGACTAAATTATAGATTACATAGAAAAGCAAATAAAAACTACTCTGGAGGAGATTCAAATTCATCTTCTGAATCTTAATGAAGTTAGTTAGGTACAGATCCAGTCCTGCTAGAGGTACTTTCAAGAATACTCAGAAGCAGATGGAAAAATATATATTTAAAAAAAAAATAAAAATTGCCTGAAATATTATCTAGGACATGACCTTCACACTCCCTCTTTATTTGGGGACTTCCATGGCCTTTGGGAAGTAGTTCCAGAAGCAACAATCCAATTTTGCTGAAGTACCACTGTCAGCTGCTCTGCTCTCTGTGGAATTAAGCTCTGGTTTTTTAGGTGTGTGTTCCTATTGTCAGAATAGAAAGAAGTCCATAACCCACTGAAGTAATTTAGTCCTACAGACCTCTGTGAGCTTTGACCCCAGCCCTCTGGCATTATATTTCCCCACACTCAAAAATATGTTGCCTCACTATATTTGTATGCTTTACTTCTGGGAAATGCTACAAGACTCTCTCTTGATCTTTATATAGAAATATTCTAAATTAGTGTCCTGATTTTTCTGGAAGTGGAGCAGACAGAGCAAAGCAGAGATTTAGTAAAATTAAAATACTTTGAGGTATATCTAATAGATTTAAGATTGTAGTTCTATTACTTCTTTCTAGTCACTCTATCACTTCTTTATTTCCTATTAGGTAGTATAAATGTTATGGTTACATTGAGAAATAATCTACTTTAGTTTGGTAGTTTTACTTCAATCTAAAACAAGCATAGAAAATGTAAAATTGAATCAGATTATGCAAAGGATTGGCAAAGTAAAATTTGGCCAAAACACAAGTGGGTTTCAGCTGAAGCTACATGCAGGACACTGTTCAAGTTTACATATTACTCTTGGTAGTTACTGAAACTCAAGTCTTTCCCTCTCTCTCTTAAATAAATTTGTCACTTTGTAATTATTAGAATATTTTCTTTTAGGTTTATTATTGAATTACATACAACTTTTTTCATTAATCTGATGCAAACACTGTCCTCTTAATCAGAACTAATATATTTGCAAGAGTGCAAAAAGGAAAATGCAATTTGAATCAGTATTGCTGCCTTTTCTACTGAAAATATCTAGAAATACTGTCAAGCCTGCTAAATGCTGATGAAGTTTTGCCAAACAAAATGCTTGATAAAGGACATCCCGTTACCATTGCTTGCTGGAAGCTAGGCACATAACACCAAGGGAATTGCTCAAAGTTAATTCTGCTCTTACGATGTTTTCCTAAGCATTCACTGTTCACTGCTGGAAACAGGAAAGTGGTCAAGAAAGATCTTTAATCTGACCAGTGTGTTCTTATATAGCATACCAAAGAACTGTATTTACTTTGATGTAATAACCACATGTGGCACTCTGTGGATTACACTCAGTGCCATTCTTGGGTTTTGTGTGTATTCAAACACTGCACAAATATAAAGGCCAAGAATGATTATGCAGAACTACTGCTAGGTGCTATGCCTGTTTAAAATGTCAATGTGTTAACATTTCTTCTTCTTGGGAATATAAAAACACTCCCTTTATTATACTTTTGAAAATTTACAGTATTTTCATATTAGAGTATATTTATCTTTTTCTGCGTCTGCCCCAAATATTTTTTTTTCTGCATTTCAAGCAAATTATGTGGTTTTCACCATTATGAGCAATTAGTTTTTTATATTAAATTCATTTAGTTTAGATACTGAAATAAGATAATTTGGATTAAAGATAGTATTATTTGCTGAATTTCATCACTGCTAACAGAGTCATTATACAGCACTGCACTTAAATAATTCCTGATTGTTCTGTGTATTGCAGAGGAACAGACATCTGCTGGGAAACTGCAGAAAGGACTGGTAGATTCTTACCCAACATTTCAGAGAAGAAAAACCACTCGTTTACTTAAAATTGGAACTCCTTTCTATCAGGACAATCAACTTCAGGTCAAAGTCTACTGGAAGAAGACAGGTTTGTCAAATTTTTGTTTTGCCATTTTTTCCAAGGAATAATTCTCACAACTACCTAAGACTTGTAGAGCATTGATATAATGTAATGAACTTTGCACAACCATTCAAAGTTAAATCCTACATCCATCCTTTCTTCCATTCACATCCAAGTTAGAGTTAAACATTGACTCTTCTCTTTGTATTATGGATATGGAAAAGTCTGGCAGAGGGACATGACATGAATCAGCTCTCAAAAAATTGCAGTCAGCTATCTTGGGACACTGAATCTTCACAGAGCTGTGATAATTTTTAGTTTGGTGGAAATTGCTTCTGTAAAGTTTTAAACAGGGAAGCAGAATTTGACCTTATGCTCAACATAGCTTTTGTGGGTACAAATGTTGTCTCCCTGGAGTGTCATCAGTGAGTCTCAAGCACATCCAGTTCCTGGGCAGATTTTCTGCTGATGCCACTGCAGTATCACTTGTTGAATTTTGTCAGTTAAGAAATTAGTCAGGAAATGAATATATATGGAAATCATAGAGTGATGTCACAATAACTAAAATGTAGTTTGAACCACAAAATTTAGAGTTATACTAGAACATGTTAAGGCCACAATAGGCCTTAGCCAAACTTTATCAGTCACCTAGAATAAAATCATAGAATTGTCAGGTTTGGAAGGGACTGTAAAGATCATCTAGTTCCAACCTCCTGCCAATGACAGGGACACCTCCCACTAGATCAGGTTGCTCAGAGCCCAATCCATCTTGGCCTTAAAAACTTCCAAGGATGGAGATTCCACCACTTCTCTGGGCAACCTGATCCAGTGGCTCACCACCCTCATGGTGAAGAACTTCTTCCTACTATCTAATCTGAATCTACCCACCTCTAGTTTTGATCCATTCCCTCTAGACCTACCACTACCCAACATCCTAAAAAGTCCCTCACCACCTTTCTTGTAGGCCCCCTTAAGATACTGGAAGGCCACAATAAAGTCTCCTCAGAGCCTTCTCTTCTCCAGACTGTATAATGCCAACTTTCTCAGTCTGTCCTCACAGGAGAGGTGCTCCAGCCCTCTGATCATTCTCATGGCCCTTTTTTGGACATGTTCCAGCACATCCATATCTTTCCTGTAATAGGGGATTCAGTACTCCAGCTGGGGTCTCATGAGAGTGGAGTGGAGGGGGAGAATCACTTCCCTCAACCTTCTGGCCATGCTTTTCTTGATTCAGCCCAGGATATGATTGGCTTGCTGGGCTGCAAGTGTACACTGAATAGTTGGCCACAACAACTGGAAGAGTCTTTAAGCTGATTTTCTGCTAGGCTGCATGCACCCTTCTGTTTTTCAGAAAAAATCTAATAAGAATTTTACGTTTAAGTCTTCCAGTCTAAATGAAAATGCCATAAATTTTAAATGTCTAGTCAAATTTAGAAATCAAAAAAGGGTTTTTCCTTTCTTGCGCTGTAGGAGCACACAGATTGTTATATATTGCTCCAGCTTAGACATAACAGATTCATATGCTGTTACTCAAAACATGATAACACTGTTAAGTGTTTTAACTTGGAGCAATCTACATGTTTAGCAGTAGTATATGTATAAAATCCATTCCTTTTCTGTGTTTGAAATAAAGGGTAACAAAATGCATAATCACCTTTTCTTCTGATATTTTTCAAATAATTTTAGAAATACTTAAATTTTTGAGGGTTTAAGTTTATGCAGCACCACCCCCAATGAGGAAAACCTCCATAACCAATCAGTTATCCTATGTAACATAAGAATGTCACACTGTGGTGTGGGTTGTGAGAGGTATCTTTTCCTTCTTAAAAAGTGCTTGCCTGTTTGAATGGTTACCTTTCTAGCCCTGCTATATCAAATACTTTCAAGTGCTTATTCCTCCTAAAATCTGCACGCTTTGGCTCAGCCCAACTACATACACATTTTAAGTGTCCCTATCACAGCTATGCTAGTTTTCTTTTTTCTAGCTCTGACATTATATTTAATTTTTGCCTGATTTCATGGAAAGCTGGGATAACTTAAAGTTTAAATAAAAGATGAGGCATTTTTAATTGTGAGTTCCACATTTACTAACAATATCCTTTTGGTTATTCAAAGTGAGATTGATGTATTCTGAGCTTGGGACTGATCACCTTAAGCTTCAGCTTTCTGGAACTGAGAAGTCCACTCATTCTTCAAGGTCCTGTTATATTCAGAAAAGAAAAGCAGGTGACTTCTGCAGCAATTCATCCCACACAGCAGCTGAATCATTCTCTGGAGGTGCCTCTCTTCCTTAATATGAAAGGGAGCCTAGACAACTTGTTTGTAGACAGCTCAGAGATGCCTAATACCTCCCTGTGTGCCGAAATTCAATTCTGAGCAGTTTGAATTGAAAGAATTGAGGGACCAGATTCAAAGATGAAGAGACTGTGATGCCTCCCACAGGTGTAAGGCCAGGTTGTGCAACTCACAGTCTGCAGGCAAGATTCAACCTAGTGGATCAATTGATCCAGCTGCAGCCATTTACCTGACAGCCTCTTTCCAGAAGAAAGATTGTATGTCCTATGACCAAAATGCCAGCACCTCTAGTGAAATTCACCTGACAAGTTGTTTTCTGAATTCATTATTATAGTTAATGGAGGAAAAATCATGACCAGCACAACAATATTCATCTTGTTCTAAAGTAAATACCTTGAACTAAGTGACCACTAATTATAGTGGTAGCTAGAACATCAAACTTACAATTAGATGTTACACTGTAGTTACTTAAATCTTGACATCTAAATCCAGAGCTGGATCTCATTGTGTTACATACCTGGAAGTAATATTTGTAGTAAAAGTTATAAATGCCTGTCTGAGAATAGAACTAATTAAGATTAAATGAAGTCAGGAAATATTTTATAGATTGGAAATAACAGTGTTCGGAAGTGGTGTATTCTCCACATTTGAAGATCTTCAAAGACAGATATGGCACAAATCTGTTAGAAATGACATGGAAATGCCACCTTGTGCCAGGGATGGATCAGCTGCGTTCCTGAGTTGCTGCCTGTACAGCTGACATCATGTGCACATCCAGTTAAACAAGGGGGACACCCAGAGGTCCATTTCGGTCACGTGGTGGGAGCAAGCTCTGTCACATGCACTGGAGTGTTTAGGTACATGCACCAACCATGCAGTGGAAGGTGCCTTCATTTATCTCGCATAACAAACAGTGATATCAAAGGCCTGTGAAGAAGGGCAGAATATGGAAGCTTGTCACACTTTTTTATTTTCTTTTTTTGTTTGTTTGCGTTTTTTTAGAAAATATCTGTGTTCTGAGAAACAGCTTAAGCAGTAACTCAGCAGGAGCCATTGCCTCATGTGGAACTGAAATATAGCCAGTTAGCTGCTGGTGAGAAGCTAGTGGCTTCTATAAGCTCTTACAGGAGTTTGGAGGTTATGTAGTGCATGAATGAGGTACTGACTGTAAATTTACTAGTGACAATGTACTGCAGAGCAGGTCTTTCTCACCATGCAAGGAACACAGCAGGAGAAGCATATTGTCTGTTTCCTGTCTTTATGAAAGACACCAGCTACTGAAGCCAGCAGCACTGAGAACAGTACCCACATGTCTTTCTCCTTATGAACATCTCAATTTGTGTTTAGGGAATTGTAGGAGGTATGAGAGTGCAGCAACTATAATAGGAAATGCTGAGAGAGAATTTTCCTCAGCCTACTCTATGGCCTAGCATCTAAGCTATTTTCATTGCAGATAGGCAATCAGAGTTCAAATCCTTCCTGACAGGGAACTGATCTCTTTGTCTTCTTTGTGGTAGGTGAAAACAGGAGTCCCTGTTGATTGCTCTAATGTTCTCAGTTCTCATTACTTTATAGTTTGATATTAAAAGCAACACTTTTTCTGGTACAGGAACAGAGCCATTCTATAGCCCTAAATTCGTATGTGTGATTTTAAAAGAATTAAAAATTAAGAAAATTTCATGAAACCATGTAAAATAAGTATATTGATAATGGTAGGAATTCCCATGACTTAAAAATAATGCAATAAATGTGGCTCTCAAGGTTGAATTAAGCAAAATTTCAATTGGTTGTACCAATCTTTGCTTTGTCTGGTTTGGTTTTCAAGTTTTTCTGTACTTTCTGTGATGGACCACATGGCCCTAGCAAGGGATGGTTGTGGTAATGAAATAAATATGTTATTTAGATTTGGGGTTTTTTTTAAGATGAGGACATTAAAACAAGTATGATATGTTGATATAGAGCTTCTTTTAGCTGTAATGAAAACTTTGACAATACTAAATCAGCAGTCTTTTACTTCTTGAGAATGTTACTAATTTTCTATAGCAATATCTACTTTGAAATTTTTAGTGTATTCCTGAATTCAGTGGCCCTACTTAGACCTGAGATTTTTTTTTTTTTTTTTTTTTAATTCTGTCCAAAGTTAAGATGGTTCCGCGGAAGAGTTTTGTACTGCGCTCCAACACTGTAGCATCACATGACACCGCAGATTACAGAAACAAACAAAAGGAAAGACTTGTGTGGATTTTTTGCAGTGTCAGACCACTTAAGAAATATGTTCCTAAGATTGTTTTAAATTATTACTTTACTTTTATTGGTCCCTGTATTAGCTGAGAAATTGTTTTGCCTTTGAATTTGAACCATTTTATTCTCTCTAAAAAGCACAAAATAGAACAGAATCAAAGAATAATTAAAATTATTTGGAAGGGACCTCTGAAGGTCAGCTACTTCAACCATCTGCTCAAAGTAGAACTTTGAAGTTGTTCAGTCCTATCTGAATAGCCCTATTAACAGATGTTGTTATTCTTTTCTGGATGACAGGGAATTTGTCCTTTATGAATATCAGGCTGCTGAGGCCACTTAGCAGTTATTGCAATGTACCTTAGGATTTCCAGAATGTACGGTGATGTCTCTTGACATTCAAAGGTCATTCTTCCATTACTATGAAGAAGATGCATTCCTTGTATACATCATTTGCAGATGTACCAGAGAAAAACCACAATGACAACATCAAGGCTGAAGTTCTTGGTTTCATATCATCCCTCTGGATAGAGTTCATCAGACTGGTATCTTGTGCAACTGCAGTGGAGGGAGTGTTGCAAGCTATTACTGAACTGGCTTTATTATACAGCAAAGTGATAGCTTATCAGTACTCAGAAATTGAACATATTTGAGTTCAAGTCTGAGTAAGTGGATGCAAGATCCTATTTCCATATATATGCATCATAATGTGCCACAGTTTGGTACCAGGAAAGACTTATTTAGGCCTGTTCTTCAAGTGT
The DNA here is from genome assembly GCA_024605025.1 of Megaceryle maxima. Classification (NCBI taxonomy): domain Eukaryota; kingdom Metazoa; phylum Chordata; class Aves; order Coraciiformes; family Cerylidae; genus Megaceryle; species Megaceryle maxima. The sequence goes on along the minus strand of JANHGN010014600.1, from coordinate 204,015 downwards.
CATTTAAGTCCCATTAGCTTCAGTAAGCATGAGTCATGAATGGAATTTAGGATCTGGACTTTACATTAAAATAAACGGTCTTTCTGAAATAATCTTTCAGTATTAGTGCTTCGGTATGATGGCAATAATAACTTCACTTCAGGATGTATGCTAGCAAAAATAATTCCACACTTCAAGCAGTACAAGGTGCTTAGCCAATGCACTTTATTTTGCTAGACAGAGTCATCACAAAAGCATATTGTAATTATATGAATACAGTAGCTTCTTTCTGAAAGAAGAAAATGTCTTTCACTTGCTGCCTCTGATTTAGACCCGGGATTAGAGAAACACAGTACATTCCTTAAACATCATGAATTCCACTTTTGTAAATGAAGAGAAGAACTTGGTTGTGGCCAGATTTTTTTTGCCTTCTCAACTGTGTGAAATTAGAAGTTATGTGCTATTTATGTCATATAGTGGAATCAAATCACTTTTAAGTCCTTGGTGCTGGAGTCACAGAGTGCCATCTTTTACCAAGAATGGATGCACTCTGAACGCCCTACTTAAAAGGATTAGCTGCTTATAATTATTAAAATCCTCAGTATCTTGTGCAGTGATCAAGTTGAAAGTGTGAAAATAAAAAGATCCTCTATTCCTCAGTGATTAGGCAACTAGAAAGCTGAGGTTGTGGACTTCAGTTGAAAAGCCTTCAAGTTGCCACAAATTTGTGTATCTTTAGGGTATAAAAATACCTGAAGATATTTTCCCTAGGTAGAAGGAAAAGAAATATTCTTTATGAGCTAACTGCATTAATTCTCACATCTTGCTGCAGTAATTGTAATACCTTAAAATATTAGAATATAATTCTTTACAAAGCAATATGTCACAATAGTATTTTCTAGCCCCTTACTCTGCCTTCACTACTGTTTTCTTAGTGCTTGTTGTAATATAACTCTCCTTACTCAGGTAAAGATTTCGTTTCCTTCACTTTTCTCTGAACGAAGCCTATGAGCATTTACGACTCATGTTTGAATGAAACATTTAAAGCACTTCTAGATATTTAAAATCAATATATCTGCCCCTTGATTTTGCTTAAAAAGACAAATATTTAAAATGCATTAAGACTTGGCTTCAGGCTTCTTTCTTTGTGTTTCTCGTAAATGCTAAAGCAGAAAAAAAAGAACACTTAAGGCAGGGAGAGGCAAAGAATCCTGCATTGTCTGATAAATCAACAAAACAAATATAATGAATTAAATTACAGGGAAGAATAAAATGCAAGGCAAGGCAAAGCAAACAGAAAGCTGCCACAAATGCTTTTAAAACCAGATCTTAGGAAAACAAAATTAACTTTCACTTAGTTCAGGAAGATAAATGAAGTGATTGTATGTGCTGACTTGTTGTTTGCAATAAGGTATTTCATATGGCAGGTTTTAAAATAATGGAAAGCTTTCCCCATATTATCCTATGGTCCTTTCTCACAGAACCAGTGCTATTGAAGCTAATGAAACCCTGCAATGCCAGCTGGAGTTTGGAGTTGTTATTGTAAAGAATTCAGCAGTAGTTGCTTAACACTAAAGAATTATTTAGTTTAATACTGACTGTTGCACTAGGAAGATCAGTGTTTGAGCAGCTGGCCATTTTCTAATTATAGATATTTAAGCAGTAAAATATTTGTACTTGAAGGTACCGCTGTGGTCCAGATGGTTCTTTCAACATGTTGCTGTTAATTAAAATAAAGTATACACCAATATATTTCCCTCATATTTCTATGCGAATAAGAGACATAGGCTCATCAGAGGCTGATTGTGTGGGTACATATAATGTTCATTTGTATTTACAGTTTTTATTAATAAAGCTGGCCTCAAGCACAGGAATCTTTGACTAGATTTAGAAATATTTAGAAATTGACCAGTAAACTGCATAATTTTGCTTTTCCACATGCGCTTCAGCTGACTCAGATGCTTGTGTCCTATGGGCTTCCCTCAGCATCCTGCCTGGGGTCATAGGAAATTATGTCATCTTTAACAGTTGTAGGAAATTATTCCTGTGTGATTCCTACTCATCCCTAACGTTGTCTTACATAGGCCTAATGTAGTTCCAGGAATAAAATTTTTGTTACACTACTGCTGGGTTTTTAAAACCTCTTTGCCTTTTTGCTGCTTGGAGACACTGAGAAAGGGAGCACCTGACCATCTCCAGTTGTATTTTATAATCTGACTACAGGACTTGGACTATTTGGTTTATGTCCAAAAGTGACATGCTAACAGTTCCTAAAATGTTGCTGGTGGGAGTCATGAAAAACACCAACAATAATAGAATTTGGTAGAGCAGACAGTGTAGTGTGCAACTTCTCAAATTGTATGCAATTGATTAGTGGAACAAGTAATAAAGTCTTAAAATCACATTTACAATAGGGGCAATCTCAGCAGCATCTCCCCTGCAAATGGGACAATACTGAGAACTCTTTTCAAGGGCACAGGGTACTGCATTTCTTCATGTTTCCACAGAAACAACAGAAAACCATTACTGAATGCCTTTCATTCGCTTCCAAACATCCGTACCTTTCAGGGTAGGTGGTTAAAGCTCTTGGTATGAGAGACTTAGGGTCAAGTCTGTCCAACAGTTAGTCCCAGGAATGTAGTTGGAACTGATTCAAAGTCTGCCAGGAAATCAAATATCAGAAGCCAAATCGGAACTACCCACTGTTGTCCCAGAGTTCAGACAGCACAGAAGACTGATTTTGCTTTGCAGGCACCCACTGATGTCTGCTGAAGGCAGATTGTGGCTGTACTGGATTAATTTGGTCCAGAACATTTATCAGATTAGTTCTAACACTTTGTGTGGTTGATGCACTTACTGTAAATTTAAAATTTACATAGTTAATGCTGTACACAAGCCCTCAGTATTATCTGAATCATACTCCAGAAAACCTTTAATAAAAGTGAAAGTCTATTTAATTTGACTTAGTTACACATTTAAAAGAAGTCTTCTTTTTATTCTTAAACTTAATATCTGAATACAAATTTAAGCTTGATTTCTTTTGAACTTACATTAAGAGATCAGATAGAATTGTATTTGCAAATGACCTCGTCCATGAGTGCAGTCCAAAGATAGACTATAACTATGGGGGATGAGTACCTGCAGTCAGACTGCAGATACACATTCAATATTGTGAAATCACTTGTCTTAATGATAAGACTTGAAGACTTAACTGACTTCAAGGCATTGAAAAAATTATCTGGCCAATAATAAATAAACTTCTACCTGATTTTTAATTCTTCAGGAAAAAATGTTTTCAAAACTGGCATCTTTATGTTTCTTCAACAATATCTGTCTACCCAGTACATACTTTTCTACATTTCTTATTCCTTTTTGAGTGTTACCACAACCTATAAAGTTATTTTAACAACAAATACAGAAATTTGTATATATGCATGTATATAGTCTCACTAAGATTGTCAATTGCAATGTCTGTTGTTATGAAGTCTGAATAACTGAGGGATAAAATGACAAGCGTTTTACTGCCTACTTCTTCCCCTTCATTCCCCAAATTGCATCACTGCATCACATATTCAGTCAAAGCTTTGTCTTCCATACTTACACTGTTATACCTGGAGCAATCCTACTGTTCCTACTGTGAGTAAAAAGATACTGAAAACTGCAGTTTAATAAGATACCTTTCATCAGCTATGGGGAAATAACTGCTCATGACTGTTCTCTTAGCCTGCCTCAGCTCTGAAGTAAAATATTTAGCTTATGATACAGGTTAGACTATCAGCAGTGAGTCATCATGCTCATGGTGAAGGTGGTTTAAACTGACAAGTGTCCTTTTGTAAATTGGATCAATTTTCCTCAACTTGCCTCTTTTTAACCTGTGTTGTTTAATTAGCCTAGTTTATAAGGTAGCCACAGAAACTGTTACATAAACAGTACAATCAAGAAAGGAAACTGGAGTAGTTAGAGTTGGAGGGAAAGACACCAAAAAAGTCTCTCTGGCACTGAAATTTTGATCTGATTTAAAGATGTCACATATATGCAGCTGATGAATAATGAATTCTTAAACATCAATTGGTTTTACTCCTGTAACCATAAGGTGAATATAAAAAAAATCCATAGTAGTCTAGATCAAAGGTCTGTCCCAACTGGTGTTCTGTTCTTGTCAGTGGCCAAAAGCAAATCCAAAGGAACATAAGAATAAGTCAAGCCTGTAATGGTAGTTCTACAGATTATTGTCTCAGCCTCAGACAACTTCTAGTTCATGTGATTTCTTGACGCCAATGTGGTTTCATTGTATTTATTCTCTTTTGATGCATTTCTCCTGGAAGATAATATCCAATGTCCCATCACAGTCACATAATTTTGGGCATCTGAAACATCCTGCATTATGGAGTTCCAGTGTTTTCAGTGCTTGTTTTATGAAGAACCACATTTTTTTATTTGTTTTGAAGCCACTTCTTCTAGCTTTATTTGAATACTAATTCTTGCATTAGAGACACAGAAAAGCTCTGTTCAGCTTGTCTGTATGCACATAATTTTATAGATATTTAACCTGGATTTGTTCTGTTCTTTTTCCCATAGACTCAATAGTCAAACTGAAAATTTAGAAACTGCATAATAATGCCATTAACTTTATGAATAACAGTTCAACAAAGCACCATCCCATATGGCATGCCATGATGCCTGACTCCCATTGTGGAGTTAGGGATAAATTGAGTCTGTACCTTGACACTGGAACTGGGATTACCTAACTTCAGTTACAGCCTCCCCACCTAAATTAATGCCCAGATTTGTCAAAGTTGCACAGAAGGCTTAAGTTACTGACAGAGTACCTAGTGACATTTTCAAAAGATACATAACCATAGCAAGACTTGCACTTCTTTGCTTGTTTGTTTGTTTTTCTTTTCATTAAATTCAGTTTTCAGGTGCTTAGATACCTTTGAAAATCTGGCTATGAGGGAGCAATGTAGAAACCTTCTATTCAGGCTACAAGCAGCTATTGTGAGACTTGGAGCTTACAAGAGTCACATTTCCTTGTAATAGAAAACCAGAATGAGATACTGTTGAACTCACTTTTTATAGGATGTTGTGTGTGGGAAAAGAAGTGAGGGTAGAGGTAATTCAGTTTAGAGATGATCCCAAATTTAAATCCCTCAATATAAACATCTTTAAACCTTGAGGCTTCCTAGTTCTAGATATGGACACCAATACTGTGGCTTAGGCCTGTCTTTAAATTACACACTAATTATTAATATAGTTTTTGGAAAGGCTTATTATTGTAATATACAAAGAATGTGTTCTGTCTATAGAAAGTTTGTTTTAAATGGCATAATATGAGAAACAAAATCTTTGTGATTTAAGCAATACTGCCTATATTCCATGTAAGAGTAAGAAACAGTATAGTTTGCCTTGCTAGGAAGTGTTTATTGAATGAAGTTTCAATATCAACTGAGAGTTTTGTCGTTTGTTTTAATCATACAGCTTGAATAGGTGAATAGGTTCTTTTTCTCAGTGGTGTCATGAATACCATGAATGTAATCATCAAATATTTGACACTTTGAAATTTTGTTTTCTTTTTTTATACCATCAAGTGAATCAATGCACAGGCAGCTAGAGAGACAGAGCTATTTTAATTTCATTTTTTTAAGAGAACTTACCTAAAATGCCTGAGAACACATTGAAAACAGGGAAAAGAGCACAGATAGGCTTGCAATGCATTAGCTCATCAATGCAGCATTTTATCATTTGTTGAAGGCAAGTTCTGTTTACCTATGTAACCTAAGACTGACAACTCAATTTGCATTTGCTAAGCCAACATAAGTAAAGTAACACTTGTTATCCTACTGTTATTTCTTGTCCTATCATTAGTTTCAGATTTCCAATGTTGGCAAGAAGCGTTGATTCAGAGAGGCATAGAATGGCTCATGAACCATTATGGGAAGAAATAAGTGTCATGATCAAGTACTGACTGAGATGCTGTTTTGCTTTTGTGCAGTATGATAAAGTATACCTTCCTAAAAAGTTCAGTCATGCTGTTATTACAATGCAATAAATATCATGCATATATACTAATCGTGTCTTCAGAACTGAAGCAACTACTAGTAAATAACACTGTTTCATTTATTCACTTGGATTTTGCCCATATTTAAACCTTCCCTGCATATTTTTCAAGACCTCTCCAGCAACTGCATGTTGTAGAGCTCTGTGTTGACATGGAGAAGAATGGTGGCCTGATAGATGACTGCGAGCCCGAGACGTCAGAAGACACTTGGTTATATTCTCTCAACCATTTGCCTAATAGTTCTTAGTGTGGAAATACAGAAAGGTTATTCTGCAGAGCAGACCCTCCTGCTCATCCTTCTGCCAGAATGGTGGGTTTGCAGCACTGCTGTGCTGTATTAGATCCACAGTTGTAACAGTGTATCAAGGGTTGCATACTGGGAGAAGATAAGGCAGGAGCATTTCTTCAGGAAGCCTTTGATTTGTACACTTCAGAGATGATAAAATGTTTTTCTATATGCAAGGCTTCATAAATTTCACCGTTACCATTGCTTCTTTTAAATTCACATTAGCACAGCTTCACCATTTGATACAATGAGAAGTAATTTTTGTCTTGGATAGTGTATTGTTTGACACAGGATTTACACAGAGCTCCCCAAAAACATACTATAACTTTGCTGAAGAAAAAATTAATTGAGCTTATATTTACTGAGATAGGCACTTCATGTGCCCTAAGCAGATTCTGACCTATGCTGTGATACTAAATACAAAATCTTTACCCCTTTCTGTAACCTAATTTTGCAGAAATAATGCTGCAAGACACATGATCCAGAAAGGAAATTACTCAATTTTACTATATATCCTTCTTCCTGTTAGGCTAAGACAATCAAAGATATGATCAAGACTATCTTTTAACTATACTTGGTATGATCAGTAATGTCTTTGTCTTGGTGGGTACTAAATTTTCTGGCCTGATCCATTAGTACTCTTAACTATTGAAGTCAACACGGCTGTTCATATGCTTAAGTGCCTTGTTGAATCAGGGCCAGAGTGCTCAGAAGCCTGCAAGATCAATCCCCTGGTATGAGCAGAAGAACAAAAACCATGTGGCCAGTCACAAATAATCATTGCGGTTTGCTGTATGAAATATCAGATTTAAAAATATATAAGAAATCCAGAAGTTTAGCTACATGCAAAACAAATTGTTTCAGTTATTTTTTTACTGACTAGCTTCACAGAAATTTCAGTCTCCTTATGGCATTATATTTGAAGAAAGGTTAGATTTGAATGCAGTTGGTTTACATATGGCTGATTATCTTCCGAACTTTGATAACAACTCCTTTGACATACAGTTAGCATATTTATTATATGTATATATTTTGTAGGGAATCAGATTGCTGAGGTAACTTACAAAAAGTACAGAACATAATTTCCTTTTTTACTGAAATACTCATTTGACATACGCTTATTATTTATATAAAATTAATATTTTTATGATGTGAGGTAAAGGTTTTCATATGTCTTATTTTACTTTTTTACTGTTTTAGTCTAATGGGAAAATCTATCAGACACTGCTTGTTAATTACTTCAAATCTTGTAACAATACAGAAATTAACTTCATGTTACTGTGTTTATTGATGTTAGACATTTTTATTGTAGTTAAACCTTAATTTGAGATGCTGTTATTGAACATGTCTACTCTGAAATCTTGTTTTCCAGCAAATCCCATTTGATTTTTCTTTCTAATAAGTTTTTCTAATTTGATTGCTTGCATAATAGTGCTGTCACAGCTGGCATTAATTGGCATTTTATACAAAACTGTAGAGACCTATCATCCAACAACCACCCGTCAGGTAGAATAATATACAACTCTATAGCTGAAATACTTCTACTGCAGAGACTGAAATGCTTCTACAGCAGAGACCATCATCACCACTTGACAGGGGTGGAAGAGGGGTATGGAGCCATGAAGTGCTTTGCCTAAAGACCTCTGGCAAACCATCAGCAGAACTAGCCCCAGTTCCCAAACCAGTCTGCTACAATTTTCTTGCTGTAGATCACAGGAATACAAAGAAATACATACATCATAAATCTGTTTACCTGGTCCTCTGGAGTGATAGTAGGTTGATGTCATATTCATGGTGCTGGGTTGTGTGAACAAAATTCACTGCTTTTCCTGCCCGTGCTATGCCAGTTTTCTAGGTACAAAGCAGACTTCAGTTCTCATTGTCAAGTTGGCACCTTTCTGCAACAATAAATGTAATATGAAGCAGAAAAATGTATTAGAGGCAAATAAAGGAGCTGACTGAAGTAACATGGTAGAAAAAAGAAGCCACGTTAGATGAAATTATTCACATGGTTGGCAGTAACGGAAATGTACAGCAGAACAGAAGTGTGGAAACCGTTAGCAAAGATGAGGAGAAGGGATCACTTTTTTGTTTAGTTTATTTTCAGTAAACTGTGGAACCATTTAAACCAGAAATTCAAGCTAGGAAAAGTTGCAGAGTTACCTGGCATTTGTGTTGGGTGATTTTTCTCAATGGGTCTTAGAGCAAGTATAGAATGTAGGCCTAGATTATTCCCATTGGTCATCGTGCAGATGTGCTGTAGGATATGTTGCAGTACTTTAAGCAAAACTTTCCAATCTAACATTGTGCATATGAACCTGAACTTCTCAAAGTGGCAAACATGCATTTGGCATTGGCATTAATAGGATTTTGAGCTGCTTTTACAGCTTGAAGATATGCAATAAATGTGTACTTACACACACACACACACACGAAAAACATGAAATATATTTATTTATTTTTATTAAAATAAAAAGAGTTTAGGTTGAGGAAGGGAAGAACAAAGATAAATCTGGTGGACAACATCTTATGAAGCACAAGCAATAAAAAGATAGCTTTGTGGAGATACACATGTGAAACTAAAGACATAAAACATAAGAGGGAGGTAATCAAAACAGGTTATCTTTTCAACATGCTTTAGAGAATATCCAGATCACTAAATTTCTAGTTAGAGATTTAAGATTTTTTTTTTTTTCCAACAAAGTTAGCTGCATTCCCTTGTTCAGCAAAAGACTTAAGCATATGTGGAATTTTAAGAATATGCTCATGTGATGTCTGTATAGGAATGTTTTCTTAAGTCTAGGAGCTCATTTCATACTTAAGAAAAATTACTTTAAAAATCATAGCCAAAGTAATTAACAGCAGCTACTAGTTTATTTTAAAAGATTAGTAATGTGCAACTGTCTGAAAGTTCTAAAAATCTTTAGCTTGAGTAGCTGGAGTTCATTTCCATGTCAGTATCTTAAAGAGAAATTTTTAAGTAATTTTTTTGTTATGCTTTTTTGCTTTTTTTTTTTTTTAATATTATTA
>JANHGN010014600.1:175739-193594 GCA_024605025.1 Megaceryle maxima | reverse complement strand
TATACATTTTAGTTTTATTAAAGAAACTTGAAGATAAAAGTAATTATTTGAATAAGCTATCTGCTGTAACAGTCCTTTGAGAAGTTCTTACTTAAGTGACTGTTCTGTTGACTAATTTCACAAGCTTATAGCTTCTCAAATGAGTGCTAGCACTTAGTATGTCCTTCAAGTTCAGTGTTTCTATACAAATATTTTGAATTCTGGGAAATATAAATGCTTGCTGTTTGCACAAGCATCAGTCTTTTTAGTCACAAATGGTATAGCTTCTAACCATGAAAACAATGAAGTTACAATTCTTGATAAAGACTCCTAATAGGAAGTACAGAATGAGGAAAACTCCAAATATTAAGGAGGAGATTGATCATATATATACTGTGATTGATCATATACTTTATACAGTGACATCTGAAATATCAGGGAACATCTGAAATATCAGAAAGGAGTGTGGACATTTCTTTTCAATGTTACGTATATATTCTAGAAGGGATAAAGCTGGCTAAAGTCAGTCCCATTAGATACTGGATATTGTGTTAGTATTAACTACTCAAATGGCGGTTCAGAAAAAATTGTGGCTGTGGGTTACAATGTATTAACCTTAGCTGGGCTTAGTTCCAAACCATTAGCTTTGGTGATAATGGCTGATACTCAGCTAGAGTGCAGCTTGGACAGCTTGTCCAGTACCCGCCGCTGAGTTTGTAATGGACAGCTGAAAACAAAAGTCTAAATAAAATTATAGTAGTGATCTCACTAGGAGAGTGTATATTTCTGAAAGGAAGGCTGGGAGAAGCTTTTCTTTTGCTTGTCTGTAAACAGAAAATCAGATGTATAATAATGCGTAAAAGTCAAAATCTAGAACCATGAGCTTTATGAGCAAATTTTTACAAATGCATATTTTCATCAGTTTTTAAAGTCTCTTCTGTGACTTCTTAGATAATTCCATACATCTTGTCTCCTTTTGCTTTTTAAAAATTTTGAAGATAATTTTTACACTAGTCTTGTTATTTAATATACATACTTCATGCATGCACATACCCTTGAGTTTTTCATGCATATATATATATATATCTATTCACCTGTATAAAATAACTTGCAATTACATACTCACTGAAAAGAAAGAAAATCCTTTCTTTTCAATATAGGTTGTTATCATAATACCAAATGTGAGTACTACCAAATATAAGATTCATTTGTTAATTTTGTCCAAGTTGATTGGAAATGAAATAACATTCTTTTAATCTCTTTTTTATTTTTCTGGATCAATTAGAGAGGTTATCAAAAACTGCAGCTGTTTACAAATGGGTTACTAAGGGTTTGCTGATTCAGAAGAGGAGAAGTAGGAGGGAAGTAAAGAATTCCCTGAGAACAGAAGCTCATGTAAAGAATGGAGGTGGAGCTGCAATAAAATCCAAACATAATACTGATGTTCCAGGAGCTGGAAATACCAAGTATCTTGGGTTACAACCTGTTTAATTACATTTCTGAACAGTGGTTTAGTAAACCTCTACACTGATATATCTGGATGCTAGGCTGTTGAAAGCTTGTGATACTTGGAATTTATCTTTCCCTAGTGCAGTAATATTCAATGACCTACCTGAAGTATGTGTCCTATCCAGTTCTTGATGGCTGGATAATGGCAAGGCATAACTCACTTGGATAATCTCTAACAAAGAGAGAGGTATTTATTTATGGATCTTAAGTGAATAATAAGTGAAAATAGTAATTTTTTTTAAGTTTAAAAAGAGCAGTCCACGGTACATGCAGATAGTTTTAAATAATAAGCTGTGATTATCAGGTAATATGTAAGCAATAAAAGATTCACCATGGTTAATTAGCACAGTGTATATATCACCAATATAGCAACATAAAGTTTCCAGGTTCCAAGAAGCTAGGTGCTTTGTTTGTTTTTCCCAGGAGAGGGGTGCAAGCAGGTGATAGGCAATAACTGAATGAAGTGGAAGTGATGAAATCAGATGAAACCTACTTACAAATGCATGGTGAGTTTGTTACTTCATCTGATAGGCACATAAGTGGGAAAGCCCAGCAACTAAGAGGCAACTGAAAGCACAGCAATTTTTTTTTTTTTTTTAAATGAGAAGGAACAATCACAAGGCAACAAGTTATTTCTTTATAAATTGATTTTTGAAAAAAAAAATGTTTGGTTTCCAAAGAAATCAAATAGTTCACATGCATGTTGTTATGAAGGTAGCTGCTGCAAAAATGTATTTCAAGGAGCTTATAATCAGTCTTTTTACCAGAATACCATTTAAGCTATTTTCAGACACTACTAATTTTCTGTTTAGTTTGCAATCCCTCCCTTCTGCATCCAAATTGCTCATAGAAGTCTAATGCCAGATCAACCCTTAAGGCAGCAAAGATACTTGTTTTCCCTTCTGAAACCTACAGTCAGGCTCTTGGCATTAGCAGCTATGTCATACCAAGCTAATTAATAATAACAGACATAATTTTGCATCCTCTGTATAATGATAGAGGAGAACTAAATCCAGAAACAGGACAGGATGTATTTGCACCACCTGATGATTTTTTCTTTTGTCTACTCCTTTATTGCCTTTTGTTTTGCTTCCTTATGCAATCAGTATTAGACAGGAAGCTCGAAGAGCTGGAAATTGGTTGAAAGCTTGTACTATTGGTAATGTGGTAATTTTTTTTGTCATTGATTTAAATGGGAGCAAGCTCAAGCCTTTAGTATTACTCCTAAGAGTCAAGACTAGAATTTTATTTGGAAAGATACTGAAAAGGTTTTATATTCTGAATAGAGAAAGCTCATGGATTTACAGACGATTTTCACATGTCTTCAGGCAGCTGTATTGCAATGCTCTGACTATACAGTCACAGGCAGTTGACACAAAGTCATTTCCATCACTTGCAGAATGTTTAGAAGCAGGAGCAGTAAGATTTTTTTTTTTTTAACTCTCAATTTAAATGCTTGATTTAAAAAAAAATGTAAGGAATATATGCTTACATATCTGAAAATGACAATTCACTATTGTTAAAGTCTTCATTAACTGATATAATTATGGTTTAAATTACATAACAGTTTAATATTTTCTTTATTCCATCAAAGGATGCTTAAGAACAAGTGAGGAAGTACCAGCTCAACAATTTTTAACGTTCCTTTTTTTTTCTTCCAGATAAGCCAGAAAATTTGCAATGGTGAAATTGTAGTTATAATGTATCTCTTTTCCTCTCTTTTTATTTCATGTAGATATTAGCATGAATCAATTCCAAGTCCACTGGTTACTGGAGTCCTGCATACACAATGACACCAAAGGACTTGGGAAAGTAACTGAGCTGACTTATGTAAGTCTCCATTCAGCTTTCTGCTTGACTGTGAATAGCTTCTAAGCAGCAAGAGAAAGGATAGTTCTGTAGCATAACACAGTATGCTCTATACTATGATTCACAGATAAGTAAGAATGTTTCTTTTTTATGTTCCTTTTGGGCAAAAGATAAAAATGGTGCATGTGGACTGTTTGGGGTTTTAGTTGTTTGGGGTTTTTTTAAATTAATGCTAGGGTAATTTTTCTTTTTTTTTTTTTTTTTTTTAAAGTTGGTGTTACTCAGAAAACAAGAATAAAGGCAAAAAACTTCTTAGCTAAGTACTTATGTATTTCTACAGCATATAGAACATGGATTTTTATCTGTAATTAGTACTGGAAGACTAGCACAGTGCAAGTACTGAACAGTAATAGTAGTAATTAATAAACTAGGTTTTCTTTTAGACATGCAGGTGGGTTTCACAACCCTGAGGAGAATAATAGAATAAGAAAAAAGGAGCATAGCTGAAAAATGCTAGACACTAAATCTGGAAGTCGTACAGATATCAGATAAGGAGAAAAGCTCTATGTAAGTACATATCAGCCCAAAAATATATTGCAGTGGCAGTTCTTCACCCTCAGTTTCTTAGCAATCTAGTATCATCTGTCTCTGTAACACATTATTTGAACAACACAATAATGTGATTGGTGCATCACAATTGATTTAGTGGCTTGTGGAGAATGGAAGAAATCACAGTTCAGCTTTCCTTCTCACCCTGACCTATACTACTGGATCAGTTCAATGGAGTTAATGACATGTAAAAGTAGAGTAAATCAAAAGACATAATTTCTCATTCAGGAGGCTGCTAGCTTGTACGATTTACTGCTTGATGGGGTCAGCAAAACAAATATTAGAGGTGAATTAAAAAAATGATTGTGATATAATATTATGATCAGTCCCAGTATTTCAAGTTAAGCCTTCTGAAGATAGGAGAAAGTTAACCTTTTAGAAGTTTATTTCCACTAGAGGTCAGGAAAGACTCTTTGTACATCCACTCAAATGCATTGTGGGATTAGTTAATTTATTTCCTCAATCATCTTATGGTAATTGATCCAGTCTACTTTGGGGAACTGTGTTTCTTTTGAGGAAGAAAATAATTGCAAGCAAACAGAAGAAGGTGGATGCTATGAAAGGTTTGATACTGGCTATGACAGGTGAAGGAGGATAAAGGCCTTACAATTCCAGTGTTGAGCATTTAGGCCCTGTCACAGTACATAATAGTAGTCTGTCACAATTTTAAGGAGGTGTGAAGTGTGTTAGAGTACTCTTCCATCAAGTGGAAGACAAGTAGTCAAGTCCATTCTCTATGTTCCAATCTCTATGTCCCATTGAAAATGACTTTCCAAGTGAATATTAGACTAACCCAATCTGGGACTAGAAAAAACAAACAAACAAACAAACAAACAAAACAAAAACAAAACAAAACAAAACAAACAAACAAAAAAGCGGGGGGGACATTTTCCCAGAAAAAAAAAAGAAAAAAAAAAAATTCTGTTTTATGATTTGTACTAAAAGCTTTCAGGCTCTGATTTTCAAAAGTACTTTAGGAAACAGTAAGAATTTAGCATGATGTTTACACTTTGTGTAAGGTTTTCATCCCCAGTCATTGTCTTTATACAGAGACTTGTGCTTTGTAGTTCAGCTGTGGAACTTTTATTCCTGATAAGAACATAGAAGTAGTTAATGTACTAATGTGGAAAAAAATGGATCCTTAATGCCATGCTGGACTTTGAATGCACTTTTAAAGAGTTAAATGTAGATGAAGCCTGTCATTTACAGCAGCTTAACTCAGCTTTCTTACATTTATCTAATCCATTAGCATTTACATCCTCAGTTTGCTACTCCCACTGCCATCATGTCAGAGAGGCTGTTCTGAATGTTAGAAGCCAGTTGCTTTGATGCAGTGTGGCAAAGGAATTGTGTAGAATTGAAGGACATATCCAAATACCATGCTAATATATTTTGCTACTGAAAATATTCAACATAGGAAATGTTTGCTTTGTTCTCTGAATGAAAGCCACGTTGGCATGTGTTAAGCATATCAGGAAAATATTTTAATGGAGAAAAGGAAAACTTCATGTTCTGCCAAACTTATTTTTCAATTTCTCTTTGTTTGGAGGTCTATTTGCAGCATGTGATCTTTTTGTTTGTCTTGTTGTAGGAAAACTACATGATTCTGAAGGACCTGTTATTTGCATGCAAATATAAAGTGACTGTTTTGCCTGCAAAATCTAAAGGTCGTTTTAAGGCTGAGAGTATTTCCTTTGTTACCCCACCTTGCTCTGCATTTAAAGAAAAAAAACACAAGCACATTAATTGTCCTGCTGAAGGAGGTAAGGCACAATATGGAGAAACAGTAAAATAGTTTAAAATGCATTTATATTCCCCCCAACATGCCCCCAATCTTTAAAAGTGCTTCTAAAATTAAAAATAAAAGATTCAGAGCAAATAAAAATATGACTAATGCTTATGTGAAAAATCAACTAAAACACAGTGTAGATTTTGGCTAGCATATTACTATTTTGTCAGTTAGGTGATAATTTTAGTGGACTGTTTAGAAATATATGACATTTGCTATTACACAGTTTTTATTTTTGTAAGGAGGGAAAATTTCCCAGTTATATTCATTATTTTGATGGACAATAACTGTGAACATAATTATGCTGACATGATCCATCTTTTGAATGTTTTGCTACTGATGCAAGCTGCTTTTACAGTTTGATTTTGTTTAGGTTAATTCTGTTCTCAAAAAAAGGAAATAAAGGCAGTCATGCCTTTTGCAGCATTGCCACAATGATAGATGTAGCTAGGAGGTTATAGAAATTACAGAATTATGGAGATACTGCTTGGAACTGACCTCTGGGGTTAGCTAGTCCAGCCGCCTGCTCAAAGCAGGACTGTTGCCAGCACCAGGTCAGGTCAGCCATGGCTTTGCACAGCCAAGTCTGGACGCCTCTTTCTTCAGTTAGAGAGTGGCTCTCTCACTTTGTGCCCCTACTGTCCCCAAGGGTACTCCCATGCTTTGTGGGTCATCTCATAGTCCTACTGGTCACCAGTGTAATTTCCTGAGTTTCCAGCATTGCAGCCTTCCTAGGCAACTGCAACTCAGGAGTATGTTTCCCACAATCAGTGCCCCTATTAACTTGTACTACAGTTTTAGATCATAAAATTTACTTTTTGCCTGCATCATTGATTTCTGTATAATCCTGTGGATTTTCTTGTAGTCCCAAAACTGAGAATTGGAGCTCAGGTATTCTGAAATGCAGAGAAGCAGAAGGATGTCTGCCTGTGAATGAGGCACTTACATCTTTATGTGCCATAAGCTTTCCTTTCTGTCACCTGCAGCTACCAGCACTTGATCTGAAGTTTGAATTTGGCCCAGAATGCCAAATATCAAATATATCACTAAAAATGTGATGCCAGAAAGCCAGCAAGACCCTGGGTAACATGAGAAAGAGAGCTCTGTCGGACCCTGATTTGTGAAATTAAATGAACAATATTGAACATTATCTCTCAAAGTTTAGCTTATCTTTCTGCTTTCCAAATTTATAGTGCCAGTTCTACCCAAAGTGTTGGCCAAACCCGAGAATCTATCTGCGTCTTTCATTGTTCAGGAAGGTAACATCACTGGTCATTTTTCCTGGAAGATATCTAAGGCAGACCTTCACCAGCCTATGACAGGGTTTCAAGTCACTTGGGCAGAAGTAACCACAGAAAGCCGGCAGAACAGCTTGCCCAACAGCATCATTTCGCAGTCACAGATACTGCCATCAGTAAGTTGATTGTTACTTTCTTTTGCTAGTGGCTTCATAAGTGTGTGTGTCTGTGGCCTGTTTTTAATGTTTAGTGGTCATGCAGGTGGCATAGATAGTGTTCTCTGGCTCTGCAGGCAAGTTGGAGCATGAAGCGCTTAATTTTTCCTCCTTACTGGAGATAGAAAACACAGCTACTCTTCTTGATGACATGTGAAACATTTTAATGTGCATAATTGTCAAATTAGCAACCACTGTCTGAGAAATGCCTGAAGGGAGGAAAAGATCATCTGTGTAGCAATAGATAGGTTTTATTTTCTTTTGATGATCAGGCTGTTCAACTTGTCAGTTTCTATAGTTTTACTAATTATTTGGTGTCTAGCTCAATAGATTTAAGAGAATTTTCTCTTCAAGTCACTCATTGCACTAAGAAAAATAGAAAATATTTCCCCCTCTTCCAATATGCAGCATTGTCTGATGGACAAATAATTTAAAGGAAGAAATAGATTTCACTGTTCATTGAAAGTGAGAGAATTAATAATTTTAATTCTTCCTCCTATTTGTTTTAAGATGGCCTTCTCAATTTCAGCTTCTCCTCTGGCAGAGGAAGGTGAAGAGCACTTCATTTAGACTCTGCTGCCAGATTCTCCACAGTCAAAAAAAGGCTTAAGCAGCTGGCCTTGATCCAAAGTCTGCTAACAACCTTGGGAGTCTTTCCATTCACTTCATGGAAGTGGATCAAGGCGATTGCATCTAGAACAGAACTGTTTTTCTGTGAAAACAGAAATGTTTCACATTTGTTCCATCAAAGAATGCATAAAATGTTTTGTTGGACACATCTTACATTCAATTCATTTTCCACAAACTCAAGACAAGGTTTTTGCCTTTCTGTCTTACTTCTGAGCAGACTGCCCATGGGGGCTAGGGCACTCATGTTCAAAAGCCTGTTGTTCTAGGGGAGAGAAACAAAGTTGACAGCTCTAAAACTGTGAAATAAGCTACCACACAGCATACAGAGCTGTTCTGTTGCACAAAGAGCTGTTGATTCACACCAATTCACTCAAAGCTCAATCTACTGTCCAGAGCAGAATTGCAGTGCAGATACAGCCTTGGTCTCTTCATCAAGGATGACCTTGAAGTGGTTACTCAGCCACAGACCTTTGGCTGCAAACAGCCACTTCAAGACAACAATAAGCAAAGTTACAGACCATGAGGTGTTAATTTGCACTTTGTTTTTCATCTGTGTTTTATTTTAGGAACAGGTATATGTTTTATTCAGAATTTCTGTTCCTTTTTTTTAATGCTTTTGGTCCAGATAGGTCTGCAATACATGGAAACTTTTATTTAAAACCCTCTTCTGCATTGTGTTATACTCTGATTTTTTATCTCTCTCTTTTCCTATTGTAGTCTATCACTATATGTATCTATTTTTTTATGACAACTGGTTAACTTGCAGAAAACTCTGATCTAAATTGAAACAATATCTCCTACCTCTCAGAAACCACCAGAATGTAGAGTATATTATGGTGAGGATCATTCACTCATTCTTGTTGGTAGCGTCTAACTAATAAAAATGTGATATTCACACAACCAGGGCTGAAGCACACGTCCCAACTGCTGAGTATCACCTGAATGAGTAGAGTGAGTTTATGAGTGCAATGTATGCACTCCTCTTTCTCTCCTACCCATTCAGTATTTTATATGAGGTGGAGCAGGTCTAACAAGGTTTGTTAAGAGCAAACCCATCTCAGAATACATGCTAATTTGTCAGTAAAACTACATGTTTATCCCCACCTTTTTGCTCTCTCCTTTCCCCTTTGCTTTCTACTCTGGCAGAGACAGCAAGTTATCACTTATTCCTACAGCTCACTTATGTCCCCTTGCATGGTACGCTGGGTGCGGTGCTGGCCAGAAGAATTTGCATGCAGGAGCAGACCATTCCAATACTGTCCGGTGTCACTGCCCTGATGTCCCATTACTGAGACTGTACCTTTTGATCTTGAAATGAGAGGAATAAAGACTTCTGCTTCCTTAATACCCTTTATTCTTTAGCCAGATGTATTCCCATTTGGGAGTATTTCTAAACTTATTCTGAAATGAATTTGTACAAGTGTAAGTGACCATGACAGGTATCAAACAGTGAAAAGTGTGTCTGTCATGCAGAAATGAGATTAAGAACAGAGGCAAATTCTTATCATGTAATCAGGACAAATCTGCTGAAATCAGTGAAGCCACACTTAACTTTCACTAGCTGCAAAAAGGGCCCCAGGCCTATCATTAATTAATTTAGCAGTTAGTAAAATTCACAAAATAAAAACAGGTTTATATAATGAACATGTTAATTAAAAGGAATAATTAGGAAGTTACAGATTTTTTACTTTTTTTATTGATGAGAAAATTATCCATTTTCCAGAACACTGACAACCTCTTACACATGAAACCATAACATTATGGTAATCAAGTCTGCTCAAAGGGATTGGCAAACAAAAAATTCAAAGCAAACCTTCTCAACAATGTGATGCATACATTAAATCCTTTTAACAGAATTCTAAGTAATTTGTGGGTGCTGACAGAACCTGTTTAAACCACTGCTTTGTGTGAGTAGAGCAAATGTATTTTATTTTTAGATTCTCTGAGAATTAATGTGATTTATTTATCTTTAGGATCATTATGTACTTACCGTGCCCAATCTGAGGCCATCGATGCTGTATCGCTTGGAAGTTCAAGTGCTGACAACTGGTGGGGAAGGGCCAGCTACAATAAAATCATTCCGAACACCTGACCTTCCTCCATTTTCACCCCACAGTAAGTACTACACCATTTTGCCATGCAATTACATGCTACAACACTTCAGCCCTCCAGATATAAAGAGTTTGCTTGAGTCTTATCATCTTTATTGGTTCCAGTCATATTCCATGAACTTCTTATGTGTGAAAGTATTGGGTCTTTCCCTCCCATAAATGTCCATCAGCTATGATTAAAGCAAATGCATCTTTCACGTTCTGTGGTCTGACATTTGCTATTCGTCCACCACAGTTCTTTGGTTTGTTCCTATGGCACTTGTGATTCAGAGTTGCTCTGTACTCCAGGTACTACCTAGGCCTGGGATTCATTGCTTTGAATATTTTATTTTTCTGGGTGAATTCAGTCAGTGTGGCTAGAGTCTGATCATATTTCTAAAGCAGTGTAAAACTCTTAATGACCACTTACAGTATTTTATGGTTTTGAAAAGTACAGCTTAGAATTGTGATGCCCAGTAAAAAAATACAATTAATTTTGTCAAGATTCATCTGCTTGAAACATTTTGTCCTGTCACTATCTCACTAAAGTTGTCTGGACTGAACATGCACATAGTTGTTAGCACAGGAAGTTCACTTACAAGCTGAAGGATTGCAAGCTGAAGGCCTTATGAAGCCTTTTTAGTATGAATAAACATTGGTATTACATATTCAGGGTTTGATGTGTGCGTATTTTCCTATTCTTTTGTTTAGGACCTCATATGAAGCAACATCATCCGCATCACTACAAACCACCCCCAGAGAAATATTAGACTGTTTCAGATGATTACACAAATAATTGAAAGAAAAACTGAGCTCCCAAATGAGGGATGGGAAAAGGCACATCTGTACAAGGAATGAACTCAGTTTTCCAGTGAAAGTTACCATCCTGTATGGTCTGTATCTACTACTCTGTAGTTTAGCCATGAAGAATAGTATTTGCACGAAGACCAGGATGAAACATACAAGTATCATTGTAGTACCATGACTATTCAACAAACTGAAGATCGCATCCAACTCAACTCATATGAGAGAATCAGAAGTGTGTTCATTATAATAATTTTGTATTTCTTTGTTTAAAGTAGATTGAAACGGTGCAGTGTATACAGCTTTTTCTCTTAGTGACTTCAATGTTAATATTTGCAAGGTTGTCCTGTGATGTAGACATACTTTTGAACACTGGAGGCCATATTCTCATCAGCGTGTTTAAATAATCTATTTTACTTTAAACTCTGCCTGTCACCAGTTTAAGCCCTATTAAAGTTCTCCATATGTCTGAAATAAGGACATAATTAAAATAAATACTGGTAGCAGAAACCCCAAATTAGTCAATATTTAACAATTGTAGTGTCACCACAGAGGGAGGAGGAGGATGCATTTTTATCACCCATCTGTTCTGAAGTGATGAAGTTTAGCATGTACCTCTTCCATTAATGTAGTTAATAGATAAACAATATACAGGGTAGATATACCATGGAGAAACAAATAGTAATTAATAGAATTATTGAAAATTAATGGCAATTAATGCAATTAATTGGTAGGTCCTGGAAGAATGACTTTTACAATCCCACTTATAATTTTTTGGTATATATTTCAAGGTTTAATAACATCTTGAAAAGAGACACCACTTTTCTAGTTAAAAATCTGAATAGTTAACATTAACATTTTAGAAACTGAATTTCAGAGGCACATTTGTTATTCAAATAGCTATAGAGCTGTTTTTTGGCTTTGGATTTTGATGTGCATATTTCTTTTCCCCATGGATTTTTTGAACAGAAGGACGGATGTATTTGCTCTATTCTGCTGTTCTGCTTACAGAAAGAATTATGTGACAATATTCTGGCATCTGGAAAACATTGGCGTATAGTTTATTTGAATGCATTTTTCAAATTTAGACAGAAGGGTGCCCTTTTTAACCACAAGGGAATTCATATTGCCTTATTGTGCAATATAAACTGTCTAGAATAATTTGCCACACAGAGAGACATACCTCGATAGTAAACAGAAACTACTTGGATTTATTATCAAAAGGGTGGAAAGTATCATCCAATAAACATCCATACAAATAGCTTATAATCAGCTTCTAATGTTTAAGATGTTAAAAGTGTTACTGCATTCCTTGGTACTGGTTCCAGTACTCTCTGAACCATCATATGATTCTAACGTACCTCAAACACTCAGGAGACAAACTTGACAAGGTGGCCACTTTTTCTAACAGCAGATGCTACAGACTCATTTGTACTTCATATTTCCCTGAGATATTCAGTGAGAGGATCTCAGGCAGTAGTAGTTAATATACTTTCATTCTCTTCATGACAAGCTGTTCTGTGGAAAAGTAAATATGAAGAAAAGAAATACATACCTGAAATTTCTGATTCTGAAAACATCAGAGTCGTGTTTATTGTAGTAGAGTATTCAAAAAATACTCAAATACAGTTTGTCTGTAGTGTTTATAGCTTTTTGTTTCATATGGGTTGATACCACAGGTGGTGAAGGAAACTGAGTTAATTTCTTGCTCATTCCACTTTTCTTACGTTTCTACCTTCACTTTTAAAGGGCTCTTATTTTTTCATTCTCTTTCTTCTTTGCTCATTGTCTTTTGTGATATGCAGTTGGTGGCCCAGAACTTTTCCAGACTTTTTTTTATTGCTCCATGGCTTGGGCTTTTAATATTAGTTTTAAAAATATTAGAGTATCATGCTTTCAATTTATTTTTCTATCATTCTGTCATCTCCCCTTTCCCACAATACATTAGCAAATAAACAGATGAAGTCTTCTACATAAAATCTGTAGTATAATGGTTTATTTTCAATTTTGGCAAAAGGCCTGAATCACAGAGATTTTTTTTGAGATGGAAATGTTTTGTGTATACAAGTCTTTACAACAAAAACATAATTTGAATTGGACCATTTAGATTACACAGGGCATAAGTAAAGCTAGAAGTGATCTCCATGGTGTTTGCTGGGAGCAGGAGTCAGTGGGATCAGGGAAAGTAATTACCTCAGGCTTCTCTGAAAATTTTTTTCCAACCTTTCAATCACAGTCTATTCTAGTTATGCTGGAGCAAATCTAAAGTGACTTGATTAGTATTAATGAAATAATGTTTCATTCATAGTGATATGGTAAAGCATAGACCATGAATGTCAGCCTTTATTACAAGGATGCCAAATCTGGCTTGGAGATAAACTGGAAGTTAGCAGCCCTGGGTGATCATACCCTTAGTCTTGGTTGCTGAGGAAAATCCTCATTCTTCTGAAAGGAATCAAAATGGTTACTGTTTTCTGATGCCAGTCTCTTTGAAGCATTCAACTTTTAAGAGTAACAATGTACTTTTGAAGAACGTGGAGAGGTTTTAACTTTTTAAAATATATTCTGGAAAGAAAGAAAGAAAGTCAATGAATTATAATTGCATTGGACAATATCAAGTCCACTAAGATGTAAATTAATTTTTTCCTTCTACAAATCAACTTATCAATTCACCTTTCAAGTCACCTTCCAAATGAAAAATTAAAAATACAAGGTCAACAAAGCTTATGCATGGATGTTAAATTCCCAACTATGTGTGATTTCCTGATTATTCTTTGAATTTAGCAGTACAGATTTGGAGTTGTTACTGCCTAATTCATAAAGCCTTGTTTGCCGAATTGTACAGGGTATTGTCCTAATTTACTAGCTTAAGTCACATTAAACATTTCATTCAGCAGTAACGTTGTAATTCACTACTTGATTAAAGATTTATTTTCTCTAATGATGTGTATTACAGAGTTAATATAGATATTCGGATGCTTAGATACTCTGCACCTTTACACTAATGTGTAATTTGCTATGTACGATTCTGATGGTTTTGTCAGTTGACTACAGGATGTGTTTTGTTTATTTCTTAAATGAGAATTATAATGTTATGCTTTTTTTGCTAACTGCTTTGTGAAGTGGATTTTTTTTGTTGTTGTTCATTGGTGTTTTGTGTTTAAGAAGAGAATGGTTTGTTCTTACTGTATCTTTTTTGACCATTTTTGAGTTATTCATATATCAGGAAAAATTCAAATAGTAACATCTGTGTGTATCATCTTGAATATTAAGACTATAGTACATCAGTAAAAAGTAAGAGGTCTGGCTTCTGAAATGCTGAACATCCTCGACTTAGTGACTTCAGAAAGAGCTGAGGATGTGATTTGGCAATGTTGACGTTGACATTAATGATGTTTGTCATGGTCACACACAAAGTCAAAGAGATACTGCTAATGTGAATGGGGATTTTACCATCGGTATTAGCAGAACTGTATAGAAACATTAATAGTAATACTGACTCAATTTATTCCACAGTACTTTCATCTTCATGCTTCCCATTGGAGTCAGGGGGAATTTCAGATAAGAAGGCCCTTACTCAGGAAGGTGTGCAGAAAAAAAACCTTCCATATGCAGAAAAGAAGTGAGTGGGATGGAAGTAAACATATGCAGTTAAGAATGAGCTTTAGTAATGCCTCATAAAGCATGGGTGTCAGTAATTGCTTGAATACTGTCTTAAATAGTACAAGACCCTTATAGAACAAACTGTGGGACCCAGACAGTTTTAAATTCTGTGTACAACAACATTAAAAAAAAAATCGTCTTGTGTATATGTAAATGTAGTTGTGATATTGACTTATTTATTAATTCATTTTCTTATACTATGTGCCAAGTATATTCCCACCCTTTTGATCAGTACCTGTGAACATCAATTACTAAAAATAATGTTATGCAAACTTGTGCATTGTAACCAGGAATATGATGCTAATAAGCCGATGCATGTAGTTTTAAGTAATTAAGAAAACCCTTTATTTAAAAAATGTAAATGAATACCTGCAGATGTTGATGACTATATATGGTTTTGCATGCCAAAACTCATTGTTCAGTTGTGGGCATGAAATGTAATGACTGTATTACCTCTACTGAATATATTAATAAGGTACAATTTACAAAGTAATTAACAGAGCTCTATATGTAAAATTTTTCCTTGTTACTTAATTATATTGTAGTAGAGGTAACAGAACTGCTTCTCTGTTACCCAGATTGGCTGTAGAAATTATGTTCCTATAACACTCATTTAAAGTCAATATTTATTTATATATGTAATACAAAAAGATTGGTCTTATGTGCTTGTCCCTTTATTTAGAGAAAAAAAATACATTTCTTGTAAAAACAATTTGTAAAAAAAAAAAAAAATGTAAATAGAGTCTGATTTCTTTTACTCACTATTTTCATGTTTAGAATTTGTACATACTGTTTAAGTAGTAAACTATCCTACATTGTAATCTTTCTACATTATCTTCTCCATACAGAATTTACAGTTTTGTTTTTCCTAAGGTGAACACATAGTCCTCAGTGTCACACTAAGTACGTTTGCTACATATAAATTGCATTGTGTATAAAGTCATACCATTTTATTCTCTGTGTAATACAACATTTTATTTTCTTTAGAATGTGATAAAAATAATTTAAAAATAAATGTAGATATCATTTGAGTCTTTTAAGTTGAAAAGCAATCCATAAAGGAAAAAATCAGACTCAAGAACGTGCCATCCCTTTCTCTCTTTTAATGAGATAGTTCACAGTGAAGATCTTTTCACCCTTTGTAATACCAACTACAATTAATTAAAATGTGGTTGGATCTATGTCCGTGGCCTGATCCTACAGGCAAGATTTTCATGATTGAAACTAATGGTGAAATATATATGTACACCAGATTTGGAGTATTTTCTAAAAAGTGCAGTATCCCATAATTTAAATTATATATTTTTAATAAATATAAATATCTGTCTTAGTACAAACATTGAACTGTTTCAAATTGTCCTAGATGTGCTGTCATTCTCAGATGCAATATCTTTAGGTTGTGGATGCGCCTTTGACTTACCTAATAAACATTTAGATTTTGTTTAACCTGAACATAAGCTCTGAAATTTCCTGATACTTCTTTCTCATTAGAATAACTGCTTAAATTTTGGGGTTTGATTTTCCTTTTACATAAATGAATAATATTTAGAAAAAACAGTTAAGTTAAATTTCTGTGCAAGTTGGACTATTTCAATGATATTTTCCATTCTGGTTCATTAAACCCAAACAAAAATGATATATCATTGTGGATAGGTAAGGTATAATAAGTAATTAGAGTGTCCTATACACTCTAATTCAAAAGAGCCATTCATTTTTTCTTTCCATAACTTCAAATAAATGTTTTATTCAACACTGAATTAAAAGGGACAGTGACTGGATTATGTGAATCATATTAAATAAAGAACATTTGCTATATATTCAACAGTATTGATCATTTTGGTTTGGGGTTTTGTGGCTTTTGCTTCTGTACAACTTGGCTTTTGTGCATCTAAACCCAGAATGCACTCCAAAGATTCCATTTCATAAAAAAAAAAAAAAAAAAATCATGAAAGCTTTTTACAGTATAAAAAAAATCCCTCTCTGTACTTCTGTTTTCTTGTTACAGGTGTTGTATTGTCATCGTCTGGATATACGCCAGCCTCCTTGAGGAAGGCCTTGGGCCAAAACACTGGCTGTTAGCCCGTCGATGGCAATGCAGCACCTGTAAGGGTAAAGAAATCACCAGGGAGAACACTGAGAACCTAAGCTTTGAAATAGAGCCAATGTGCAAGACTCCTGCAGATTTGAAGGGGATGCGGTTCAGCAGAAGCGAATTGCTCTGTCCCCTGTGGATTGTGCTTAATAGCCTGCCTGCTTCTACTCAAGGTGCTGGCAGGAGCAAAGATTAATATTTAATACATGCCTTGTTATAAGCATTTACTGAGACTGCCGTGTTCCACAGAAACTAAAGAATTTATGAATGCTTTCTCTTCCCAGTTCCTCACCTGAGATGGTGATTTATTCATGTTACTTAACAATAAGCTACATTCAGGAGGTCTGTTTCTTCTCAGTGGAAGATCAACTTCAGAAGTAGTGGTTTGTTGCTGATCAGAGAGTTAGGTAAATATGCTACACACAAAGATCTCTTTATATTTACCAAATAGAGCTTGCTTGTCTTTTTCATAAGCTATCCAGTAAAATATATATGTGCAATCAGTTCAAAATCGTCAGTATTTAGAAGTAACTCTGGGTTTCCTTGATTAGTAACAATTAGCCAACATATTTTTTCATATTTTTATAATTTTAATTAGAAAATGTTGCCTGATTTAAATGTTTCATACTTAATAATTATCAGTAGATGCAGAGTGATAGGTAGACTGTAATTTCTGTGCTGTCATTTATATTGTACATGAAAGACGGAGGATGCAAACTGGGGACAGAAGAGCTTAGGCAGCAGAAAAAGAAGCTAATCATCCAGTGTGTTTGTTTTTTTGAAGACATCCAATATCTAGTATCAGCATTTATCTGCAAACATTCAAAATAATATTTTAAATTTCTTTTCTGACATGTGCTTCAATAATTGCTTGAAATATAACTGTTTCAGACTTTCAGTGAACACACCTGGAAGCCAAAATCATAAAAACTCATAAAGCTGGAAGATACAAGAAAAAAATAGGCTGGTGGCTGATTATGCTTCTCTCCGAGCACTTCTTTTGCTTGGTGTTTACTGAACCATGCTAAAGACAAGGAAGATCCATATGCATTTTTCTGGCCCTGAGTGAAATACCTCTTATCACAAAGGATCCCATTCAATTGGCTATAGTGCATCATGAGTGTCTGAGTTGACAGATGTATACAGCAGCTTAATGCTATAATGATGAATTAGGTAATGAACCCTGTATTTTTGTCATTTATCTGAAGATTGTATCAATTTTTCTCATATTTTTGCCTGAACTTCAGCTTTGTTTTGATTTCTAATGGATCACTGTTCAATGACTTTGTTATATGTTCAGTGTGAGAACTTGTCTTATTAATCTTAGTCATACATGACACACTCAAAGCATGTTTCTCTTCACTGCTCATTGATATAAAGATTTAAGTTTATGATAACTCTCCAATAAAAAAAAAAAAAGCTATTAAT
>JANHGN010014600.1:132792-162683 GCA_024605025.1 Megaceryle maxima | reverse complement strand
TGTTCTATATACAATTGAAATATCAGCTCTGGATGAACTATTACACTTCCCTGGAAAATATGTGAGGCAGTATACAATTCAAACAATACTGTATCACTAATACAGGACTGCTTATAATTGCTTTTATAAAGAGTAATTTCTAAAAGAGGGCTGCTGTTAAAATTGAAATGAGCTAATAGTATCATAAAGCAGTATGATTACAAGAGCATTTTCTTTGACTTCACTGAATATAAATTACTTACGTAAAAAGGGTTTGCAGTGTGAAATGGAGAACTCAAGAAGAATGTCATACATATGGTAGATTTTTTAAACTGAGTTTTGTTTTCATTATTAATGCATTGGTGTTATACAAGCGCAAGTACAAGACTAAAAGCTTGCTTGCCATTTCTTCTAAGTTCCAAA
Organism: Megaceryle maxima; assembly: GCA_024605025.1. Lineage (NCBI taxonomy): Eukaryota > Metazoa > Chordata > Aves > Coraciiformes > Cerylidae > Megaceryle > Megaceryle maxima. The sequence continues at coordinate 162,281 of JANHGN010014600.1, read as the reverse complement.
GATCATTTTTACATAATCTAAATGTCTAAGCATATATCTTATCTCCATGACTAACACTATTAATAAATTAATAAATCCTATTTAAAAAATCACTAGTCAAATTAGTATAGCTTAATGGCCTCTGAACCAAAGACTCAAAATAAGGGAACAGTATTGTCAGTAAAATTTTGTGTAGTTAGGAAATGGTTCAATGACAGTTCTCTTCTGCTGCCTTTAGTCATCTCTGAGTTATACCATGCTCTTTCAGGAATGCCATCAAAGCTGGTAATAGTATTCTGACTGATTTTGAAACACACTTATGACTGAGAGATGAAAGGTACCAGGTGCTTGTCACCTCAGGATATAAAACTGGCATTGTAGAAAGTCACACATTAACATTCGCTTTAGATAAAAAAAAAAAAAATCTTGAAATTGTTAATAAAATAAGTAAAGCTTTGTAAAAAAACCAAAACAAAATCTTAGACTGCTTTCATTTAGATTTTTTTTTAATAGACAAATAGAATAGAGGAAGAATAAATACTGTCTAAATAGACAAAAACCACACAGAAATTCAAGGATTCAGAAAGGTATATATGCATTGTGTGTATATCTGTAACTATTCATCACCTAGAAATATTGCCTCTTAAGTAAAGGTCAGTATTGACTACAAGTTTTTGCTATTACTGAATAATTCTCCATGTTTCATCACTTCTGTTCAATTTATTTCTGTCAGCTCTCTGTATGACATTTGCCTTACTGCTGTTTAGTGTGTGTGGAAAGAGTAATGTTCAAGTGGCTGTGCCTTGCATTGTCTTTTAGGGTATACCCACTAAAGTGGATATAGTCAAAGGAGCTTCAGTCCTGACATAGTCTGGTACAGTCTTATTACCAAGGTCTAAATAAAAATTATTAAAGACACCTATCCTGTCAGCAAGGAAGTCCAACTTCTTTCTTGGTACTAGAAGACAGCAGTATTTGAGCTGAATTCAAAGTGTCACAATTTGCTATACACCTTTTGGCAAATCACTGAATTTTGCTGTTTCATGTTTATTTATTTGTTTGTTTGTGTTTGTTTTGGGGGGGTTAGTTTGTTTGTTTGCTTGTTTTGTTTTTTTCTGTCCCAGTGAAACATATATAACAACAATTTCTTGATTATTTAAATAATAAATTCTTCTGGCTACAGGCTTAGTTTTTACTTAACATCCCATAATGCATAGATAAATATATCCTCAGGTTTCTAGGAGTATCTTTGGTACAAAATAAGTGTTTACAGGGAATTTAAAAAGAAACATACTCTGTATTCTAGAATTTCTGACATTATTGTATATTTAAAACAAAAACCTCACTTTAATTAGTTTATAAGGTAAAGTCTGCTGCTAGGACAAACCATCTATATTGCAAGATCAATTATTCCCTTTTAGTGTTCTTTTCTCTCTATTCTGCTTGCTGCCTGTCCTTCCAACTTCCCTTTGCCAATATTATTACGGGTACAGTGCAGCTGGTGTCCTCCCACAAATGCTACTATCCAGTTGTATTCCTGCAGGAGGAGGAAGAAGTAGATGTGCTAACAAAATTTGAGTATATGAATCAAACCCTAAATTGCTTTGTCTGAACAGGCAACAGATATATAATCAATATAGATAGAACATGGAATGTTTAAGTATGTTGGATTGACTAGCTTTTTATGTAGCATAATTTTATTTGAAATGAGAAAGCAAAATTGAAGGCAGCATTGGTTATTCAGATCTTTAATAGACATATGACTAGCCTGCAAAATTTTGATCTGAGTCCTGTTTCAATTTTTGCATAATGTCACAAATATTTGCAACTCTGACAGTTCTGCTGCTCCATGTGGAAGTCCAACATCTGGGATGCCAACAGTTTTATGAACTTCCTCACAGCTACTACAATGTCTCAGAATCTGTGTAGACTACAGCCTTCTTTTAATAATGCTCAATATTTGCTTTTATTTACAGTAATGTTGTTAAGATAGAATTGTGTTTTATATCAGAGATTTACCCAAACTGGGTTGTTTCTGTACACCCAAAGAGGAATGCAAGTGTACCCGGGCTAAACATTTAAAACTACAGTGCTTAATACCAGCTAAACTAACTGCTAAAGGTAGAAAAGGGCATGTACTTCCTGCCAAGACCTGATCAGGAAGGAGTTTGTACTCTTGCAGAAATAAGAAAGCCAAGAGAAATATTAAGGTACTTAAGGGGGACAGCGTCTTTCATGATAGTTATCCCTTGAGGTCAAGAGCAAATTATCAAATTTCTCTTTCATTCCACAAGGCAGGAGCACCGAAGCCAAAATCCTTAAAGCTGAGCTTGCAATCTGACAAAATACAGTGCGGTTTGCTTTTGGTCAGTACCATCAAAGATGCAATCAATAAATTCACCTTGTAGCAATGTCCCCACACTGAGAAACTGTTTTGAGCAAATCATATTGCTTCAGTCCTACATGATTCAAAGCTCCTAAAGCTGGAGATCTTTGAAGATAAAAGGCTACATTCTTAGCTACTGTAAATCAACGTAGCTACTTTGACTTTAAGGTGCTACCAATTAAAGTGTATTTTTTCAAGATTCTATTATCTCTTTGCTCAATACTGGCTTTAATAATGGTTTATTTAGTGTCTACTCGTTTATGCTATCTAGTCACACCATAAGCAGTGAGGCAGTTCTTTTCCTCCCAGGTGTTACTTTCCTTGGTGAAGGCCTTCAGCTTCAAATTAATTTTATTATAAGGCTGTGTTATAGGAACTGATTCTCATAAATCCTTACTGGAATTGCACTGCTATGCTGCAGTTATATCATTTCAGTCTTAGCAGGCCTATTTTGCAGTTGGCTTTGCCTTGCAGAATTACACTGCCTTAATTGGTAAGCATTCTTATTTTTTTTCTTTCCATGCTGAAAAAACTGGCATAGCACCACATTCCTCACAAATCAAACTTTTCCACAGCAGGCAGTTTCCTTGAATATATTTTAAAAATCTTTTCTAAGACTGAAATCAACATAATGAGAAGGAATGTGTAGGAGGTTAATAAGGGTTCATTACACAAGAACTTTTGACTACCTCATGTTCTTCTTTCATTTCAGTTTTCTGTGTCCTGGGGTAGCTCAGTTTCATTAGAGAATACAGATAACTTAGTAGGTCAAAGGGAAAAAAAAAAAAAAAAAAAGAAAAAAAAGGAGAGTGAAAGATGCTGACAGATTGTTAGAACAAAAATAATAATTTATAATTTCCCCATTTTTCTTTATAGTCATATACATATGGTACAAAAGAATTAACTTATTGTGTATATTTTTGCAGAAGTCTGAATTATTTCCACATTACAGATTCTTAGCATAAACTGACTGTTCCCTGGGTACTACCTAAGTAGATAACACCTGAGTTTTCACCTTAAAAAAAAAAAAAAAAAAAAGTTAAACTTTTCCAGAAAGGTCAAATTAAGGAAAAAAATCACAATATTGGACTTGAAGATGTATATTAATTTTTAATATATATTTTGTGAATGTGTGATCATATAGAGTTCGATTTTTTCACATAAAATTTTCATATGTATCTTTACAAGATGTCGATAATAGGAAAAAATACTCTCAGTATTGAGCACTCCACATATTCTAATAATCTAATGATTCTAGTAAGAGTATGTGGTATTGAAGATAATACATATTCTAAGACATCTAATATTCTAATGCATCTACCAAATACACAGTAGCATTAATTTTCATTCATAAAGTGATTATAAAATACAATCATATTATAGAATTTTCCCTGCAACAAGAATTAATGTATTTCTAGCCTGAGTTTTACTAATGTAAATTCAAAGGCAATTGAATGAAATCAGAGATCCTAAGCAGTGCTCTTCCCAAGTTCTATGTACATAATCATGGCTAAAATCTGCTGTGATGATAAGCTTTATTTGGCTTGGAGTTTTATTGGCTTCATTTAATTGATTTGAGGGGTATGCAAATAGTAATAGCATTTCATGTAATCTTAGCATAACACATTTATCCCAAAGCTGCAACAGATTAACTTCTATATCAGATACTGCAGCTGATAACATGAAAGCCCAATTCAAAACAAAGTAAGGAGTTGTGAGACCTTTTATAGCGGTAGATCCTAAATATAATTCTCTGTGGAAATTAATAAATACATATGCAAAAGTTGTTTAGCACCAACAGCATACTTGGTTCTACACTTCCACACAAGACTAATTTACATTTCCTATCCTGCAAAGTGGAGACTGAGAGGAAGTCATCACTTCAGGTAATGTTTCCTTTTTCTTTGATATTAAATTAACTTATGAACAAACCAACAGAGCTCTCTATCTGCAACTCGTGAACATAGTCAGATTTTTAAATGAAATGTAAATATGAAGCAAGCAGATGGCAACAGCAAACACATGGTAATAGTTGGAAAAAAAGGGGCTGAAAAAGGCAATAAATAGAGAGCTGGCACCGGTAACAGTGCAAACAGTTAGAAGGGGATGGTGATGTAGAGTATGTTAAGGCAGAAGTCAGGGTGATGCTGAACAAACAAAACTAAACCCCAAAATGAGTATTAGCATCCAATGGTTAGAAATTAGTTAGAGGAAGTAACTCTGAAATAAGCTACTGAGAAGAGAGATAAAGGTAGCATGAGCAGGGACATGCATTTTATATAAACTGAAATTAAGGCAGATGGCTATAATGTATATGATTTATCTATGAAAGAGTCTTCTGTTACATGTGATGTATGCAATTTCAAAATAAATGTCAAGGTTATGTGAGAGACAAATTAAGCACCTTTATTGCCATGGCCTCGAGGTAGATGATATAATGGCATGAGAAGTGTCAATATTGTCATTCTACAGCAAAGCAGCAAAGACGTGTCCAAAGAATAGATCTTTTGTTCTTTTATCTTCAAAGAAATTGAAACCTTGCTCATTCAAAACAGCAGCAATGTGAAAGGAAAAGACCGTTTTTCACATAATGGCAAATATTCAAAAAGATGTGTAAGAAAAAAAAACCAACAAACCAACAAAAAAATCTGACTGCTGTTGGTCTCACATTGCTGGGAAAGTAGTGTTCTGATGCTATCATGAAATGAGAAGAGCAGGTGTGTAACTATGATCACATCCTATTTATAACAAATAAAGGGTAGTAAAAGAAGGGAACAGAGCAGCACCAAACGCAAGACTAAGGAGGTGGGGGATTCAAACAGCAGTAGGTAAATCGGATATTGAGAAGGGAGGGCACAAAAAGAAACACAAACCATAAAGGCAGATAATTTAATCCCTACTGTATAAAAGCTCTGCTTTGCAAATCCTTGAAAGCAGCCTTCAAACTAATCAAGCAACAGTTGTACCTTTTTCAAAAATAGTCATATTACTCCACTAGTATACACATACACATGGGTGAAGCAAATGCACAACTTTAACAGTCATAATACCTGTGTTATTACTACTGTCTCTCAGGTAGAACCTTCAAAAAAGCTATTTTCCATCCAATCACCTACTAAAATAGGAGATGCCAGGACCTTAGTGGCATTCCAGCACTGACTTCATTGGGATGCAAGGAAACTTGAGAGCTGTTCCTACAGAGAGCTTCACTTAGCTTCACTTATATAATGCATAGCTCTGGATTGTGTGTGTGTGTGTGAAGGAGAATTCAGAAGGTTTGCAATCATGAGAAACCAAAGATCTCCCAGGAAATCTCCAGAAAAATTATCATTAACCCAAACTCCCTATTAACTTCCTTCATTTCTTAAATGCAGCCCTTACTTCCCCAGCATATGTTCACAATATTCTACTGGGTTGCTCCTTTTTTTTTCCTGTTGCACCCTTGCACAGTTGACAATGACACTGAGAACCTGGTCCTATGTGCTTAAAAACTCTTGTGTAAAATTTTAATTATCACTAAAGAAAAACTTTTTTTTTTTTTTTTTTTTTTTTTCCCAAGCACAGGAAGAGATTTTATTGAGAGTACTTCTGTGTGTGAAATAGAGATCTTTACTAAGGGCAAAAAGGGCCTTGGAATTTGAGAAACCCCAGTGATAATTTAATGCTTACAGGAAGACCAAAGACTTTGGCTCTTTTCTGATTTTCCATTCCAGTTGGAGGAGAATTTATCACATCTGAGTGTCTACCCTTTGTAGGCATATAATTAAGACAGTTAAATTGATTGATTTGTTACACATACCAGTCTTTTTGAAAACCCAGTGAGCAAAACTTCTGCAACCACAGATGACTCCAGGCACCTCAGACTTACTTGCAAATTGTAGTATTAGTTTTAAGCACCGCATTAGTATTCCAGGGATTTCAAGGTGACTGCATATTGATCCCATTCCAGCTAGAGGGGCTGCTATCCCCACAAGTATTGCACATCAACTCTGTTGACATGTGGGATAAGGAGCTTCCCTGTCTCTGCTAGGGCTTTTGAAGTTTCTTCTGAAATGTTGGTTTCATGCTACATAAGTCTCCATGGCTGAAACCAAAACCATCTGAGACCCCAAACACAAATGTCTTTTTGTCCAAGATGACTTTGGTGAATGTTCCTTTTCTCTTTACATCTTGGTCTTTAACTGTTACATCCATACCAGAGTCACAGTTCAGTATGATTTTCTACCTGTGACAGTCACCGGTATATGAGAAGCATATAAGTCTGTCTAAATCCAAGATTTTCCTTTTCTTCTGAAGGAATGAAGATTCATTTTTACCCTGAAGGTTTTGCTAGCAGCTTACATATAGTTTATGTTTCACCAGTCTTCTATCTTACTTTCTTAGTTCCTTTATATTTGTCACTGCAACTCCCACAGATAACAAACTCAATTACCAGAAATGCCCTTCTTTCTGTTGTCCCTTCTCACACACATCTGAGGAGCCAAATGAGACACTGACAGTCTGCTAATTTTAAAGGGAGCAACATGGGTCACTGCAGGTATGTCAGGTTCAAGAAGACAAGTTTTATAATTATCCACAAAGTCACTGTATTCTAGAGCCATGGAACTGCTAAAATATGTCCTTTTTTTATCACTTGATGCCCCCTTGGTTTTCTCCTCACGTTTCCCATAACTCTTTCACCTTTCCTCAGAAAAATTTGGAGATTTAGTACCATTAGTGTTACTGAGCCTGTAAGTAAACTGTCTTCTACAGGTGAGGGAATGCCTTTTCTCCTAAAAGATAAAGAGCAATAAGAAGTATTTTTTCATAGCAAAATAGGACCACAAAATTCTTTACTGTCTTTATCTAAGATAATTCTGTGTATGAATTCTTACTTCTGCTGAAGTGATTATGTTATCTATAGTATAAAGTAAGCCTAAAGCAACACATTCTTTGCAATTAATGAAAACATGAACAGAACATGCCTAGAGATATATTCATTTGCCTCTGGCTTTGAATGCAAGACTTTACATCTGCCAAACTCACCTCCACTGTCTTTAATGGCAAAAAAATTAGGGCTTTGATGTAAATGCTTTGAACTACTCCTATCTAAAGTAAGCTTCCAGGCACATGAGACTACCCCTCTGTTAAAGCTTTCTAAGCATGCATACTGAATGATTTTGGTGGACTAACGACTAACTGAATTTGCTTAAAAATGCCAGTCACTGAATAAAAATGCTGTGTTCCTCGCAATCCATAGGAAATGCCTTCCATAGGCAAATTAAGTGTACAAGTGGGAAACAGCCCCCTCTAGTTAAAGTTGTATTGTTAAATGTACATCCAGCAAAAGCTAAGAAAAAGGTGTGTGCTAGATGCTAAAAGTGTGATCACTGATCAGGTCAAACTAATAAGAATGGAAGTCAGTCTTAAAATTATAAAAATGGTGTTCTGATGGCTGCAAAAACTAACATAGATGTTTGCAGAATTGCAGGTGCTATTTTTGAGCAGTATTACTACCACAAAACCATATCTTAACTGTAAAAAATCATACTAGAGTGACAAACATAGTATTGAGCATAGTAGCATTTTAGTATGTTCCTACAGCATAACTAGTTAAACATGTCTAAATGTTATTACTATACTTTATCACTTCTTTTACAGAATATTACCAAAGGATGAGCAGTGACACTCATTCCATAATTAATTCATATATTAATCATATGCTGAAACATTTGTGAAAATTGCTGCTTCTGCTTCAGAAGAAAACCAAAATTTTTTCTAGGTGTTAAAAATGTGATGGTACTTCAGAGCTATTACACAATCCAGTTTCCGTTATAATTTGTTTAACCCAAGAGAGGAACAAAAGGAAAACAAAACAAAAAAACACTAGTCAAAGACTCTTCTCCCCTCAGTCTTTGAAGCAGCCTCTAAATTGCATGAGCCTGCAGTGGCATCCAGGGATTTTCTGATGCAAGGGAAAATTTTTGTAGTGATTTGGGAGCAAGACACATTTTCTTTCTGAATATTTCCCAGGTTATTTATAAAGAGTACTCTACACCAGAAAGACTGGTTAACAGCCAGGTTTTGCATACTCAGCTGAGTGGCTAATCAAGTTTTCTAGTTCAGATTCACAAGGTGGTAAAATAGGCCCATATAGGGTATAGGATTTAATGCTCTGAAGGAGCTTAAGAGTTCTAATAAAGAGTTGCTATTTCTTTACTAACTAATACATTCAGCAAATTAAAAAAAAAAAGAAAAAAAAAAAAGAAAAAGAGCAGAAGTAACAAGATAATTTATTTGATGCCGAAGATGAAGCATTACCTTTGTTCTTCTAGGTTTTTGTCTAAAATGTCTAAGGAAAATATACTAAGTTTCTGACTAAAACTAATGAAAATTTTATCACACTAAAGGTGGATGGCCAAATATAAAGAGCATGAAGACTCAACTAATAGATGAGGGGTCTAGTAGAAGATTTTTATGGAGATTTAAGTTCATACCTGAATAGAAAGCTAAGCCTTTCTGACATTCATAAAGTGCTCCCTGCACTACAAGGACCACATTGCCAAACATGGTTCCATTAGATATGAAATATTAAGGAGCTCTGAAAAGGCCACCAAAGGTCTTTTAACTCCAGGGTCACTTAATCTAGGAACAAATAAAAAAGGATATTGCTTATCCTTCAGTGTTCTTTTGCCGAGTGTGTCTGTTGTGTTTTATAGTAGGAAAAGTACGTATCCAACTTTAGAGTAATAAAATAATGCAATGAGGTTGTGCACTAAACCGCAAAAAAAAAATCAGTTAATAATAATAAATGCAGAAAATCTATTTCTTCTTTATTATAAAATCTACATGGTATACTCAGCATCAGAGTTTGTGGGATATGAATAAAACTTCAATAAATGTCCTGGAATTTTCTGTTTATGTGTATTTTTATCAAAAGAAAGACATTGGTAATGAAGAGATCTATGATAACTTCACTGTAAGTCATGATCTCTGGATTCAAACAGCAACATACTAATGTACTTACATTAATCAGCACAGTGTAATTTCTGCCCTGTACTTTGTAATTACTAAGGTTGCATCTCTTGGTTGTTGGTGTTTCAGTAAAAAAGCTAAAATGCATTAAAAAAGTTGAAAAGCATTACATGTGCACACTTGGAGGGTGGGTGTTAAGGTTTTTTTGTCCTGTATAGAAAAACCAAGTAAATGTTAAGAGAAACTGCTTTGATTAGTGTAGTCTCTCAAATGCCTACCTCTTTTTTCTTACATATTTCTTTATTGATCCAAGGACTGGATATGCAATGCTTTGGAATACTTCCGTAAGAAATGGTTTGATCACATTATAGGACAATTCATGAACATTATTCAGATTGTACTGTATTATAGTCAATGGAAAACTATGACTTATTTCTTTTTTTGGAAAGGCAGCCAAGATTAAAGAAATACTGAGTGATTTAATAAATATTAATTCAAAATGCAAGAAATGTCTTGGTCTAGAGAAGAGCTGCGCATTTTTCCAAAGTTGGGTCCTTCTTATCGGGTTGATAAATATTTGATTTAAAGAGAATGTTTTGGTCCATCAGTTATTACAGTGCTACAGTATGCTGTATCTTCTATCTTGCTTTACATCTGAAAGTTTTGGAGATTTTCCATTTTTTTTTTGGACTCAAAATACTGCATAGGTGGGAGTATTATCCTTTCTTCACATCTTTTCCCCATTTAAATAGCTCTTTAGCTCACATTTGGGAGTAATTGCCATATACTTTTTATTCAGAAGTGGGTAGATTGACATAAAATCCCATAAACACCTAAGACTTTTCCTGTTTCACACTAAAATAAGTAATGGAATTTTATTACTTATTTGTAAAACAGTAAACTTTATTCGTGCCATGCATACCATTTGCTACAGATGAGAAAGCTTTAACTACTAACTGTATTACTCTTCACAGACTCTGGTAGCTCTGATTTTATCAGCACTATAATGAAAACAGAAAATATGTGTTTTCTGACGTCTTTGAAATTCACTAGTGCAGCTGAGGCTTATGCTCATGCTATTCTTAGAACAAAACATTGCTGGGACTATGTCCCTAATCTCTTTTGTAACTAACCCAATAGCTGGAAGACTTACTACCCCTTATGATGCAATGAGTCAGGGCTTAGTGAATTGATAGGACAGGAATGGAGATGTTCCTACTAGCACAGCCAATATTCTATCACTTATGGGTTTCATAAAATTCTAGTTCTGAAACAGTGAAGGCAACATATTAAGACAGTATTTAAAAAATAACATCAAAATGAATGGACTATTGTATTCTGATATTATAAAAAAAGAATTTTTTTGAGGATCAGCACAACTGAAGCAGCAGAATATTGCTTCTCCAGCTTTTAAAAAGGGCAAAAAAACCTGTGACTGAATGTTGATAAAGTCAGTGTTTGTGTAAAGAACTGAACAAGGAGAAATATTTCCTTGTGATGCGCTCCTAGCAGAAAAAGGAGAAGCTTTGAAACAGAAATTGCTATATCTTCCCAAAATATTTCTGATGCTTAAAAGTACAATGAAATGTGGATTCTGTCTTGCTTAACAAGCAAGTATACATGCATATGTAAAGAGAAATATGAATCTTTTTAATGATGATAATTAATTAGGTGCTTTTAGCCTTTCATTCTGTCATCAAGTTTGTGCTTTTTGTCACTAAAGCCAATACATAAAACAAGAAGCTGGAACATCAAATGAAAGAAGAGATTGTGTTTCTAACGATCTACAACTTACCATGACATAACTACTGTTTTCATTTTAAACAATTAACAAAAATATAGACAGACTGCTCACATACTTTAATTATACTTCCCTTTGAAATTTGTGTGTAACCCATGAGGATTTCAGGACAAAAATAGAAATATTTTATTTTTTTCTCAAGCTGATAGGAAGAATAGTATTTTTTTTCACAATACAAAGATTTAAAAAAAATACTATTTCTAAGCATCTTTTACAGTGATAAAGCTCAGAATTCATAATGCCACCAGCTATGTTTAGTAAATTACTTTCTCCCTACTCCTTGATGAACTATGCCTAACAAATACCACAAGGTTAAAAAATTACTCCATTCATGGGGAAAAAAATGCATGGAGCAAATGGTATTTTTTTAAAGATGTAGTTAACCAAGGTCAAAAGGTCAAAAGAGGTCAGTAATCCTGCTGCATTAGTCATGCAATAAAACATTGGCAAAGACTGTTATAAGCAGCTTCATGTCTCTCATGTTTTGGGAAAGAGTTTTTTTTTCTTCAATGTAGGTAGTAAAGTGCAGCCCAAACTGAAAATCCCATAGGGAACACAATGTCTCTTTTTTTTTTGTCAAATTCTTTGCCTAAATATCATAAGGATTGTTTGGAGAACCACAATACTTTATTCTACATAAGAATAAATCTGGACATGTAAAAATAGACATTCAGATCATAAAAAGTAAAATTTTATTGTTCAGATATTTCCTTGCAATGGTGGAGACCCAGATGCAAGTCTGCTCTATGAGATAGTCCTTTGTGTTGTGCCTCCTCTTATTGGCAATTGCATTCTGACTTTGATAAACTTTTTCCTTCTAGATGCATAGAAATGCAAAACTGTTAATGCAAATATTTTCATTTAGATTATTTGGTATTTTCAGGTGCAGAAATGTTGGGAAAAGTGTCCTTTTTAGGCAAAATATATTCCCTAGTTTTCTACTGAGAGTGGCTTGCTGAGGTATGGGAGAATGAAAAATTACTATTAGAATGGAGTGGATATGGAAGTGATTTGAGAGGCTTTGTTGTTCTGCTTTAGTTTTGCTTGTGCACTAGATGTTTGCATATAGATGAGAAACTGAATAAAAGCTAAGTGAAGCACAAGATTTTGTTGTGCTCTGGAAAAGTGAATCTTTCAATCTTACTTGTTGTATTATAAAAATCCAAAACTTAAAAGGGGCTCTAGCTGAAGTGTAGTCTCCCTCTTATGAACATCCCTATGCTCTCTCTTGTGGACACAGCTGTTAAGGGATCTTAATTTCATGAACAGAGCATTGGTGACTTTAATAAACTGATGAAGAACTAAATTCTCTTTTTCAAAGAGAAGGAATAGTTTGTCTTTTGAGTCTGTACTATGGTCATTGACTGATGCTATTGAGAGGGAGAGAACTGGATTTTAGATTTCTTCTGGGTACATACACACAGCCACTCTTCTTTTGCTCAAGAGGTATCATCTATTCACCTGCTCTGAACTTTCTCTTCTTACTTTTCTTTTTCCAGGCCTTAGGCCATAAGTCATTCATTGTTACTGAAGAACACAAACATTTCTCAAGTACTTTCATTTTCAACCAGGGCTTTTTTTCATGCATTTTACTCTGTGGAAGAAGAAAGCATATTCCTCACTGGTGTCTTACACCAGAGCTTATCTTGCTTCCGATATACAGGTCCTGGACCAGGAATGCAGTCACTGGGAAAGATGATCTCCAGATTGCCTTGATCCTGAGCAGATGCATGGATTGCTGCAGAGAGTGGAGAGTACTGTTCAAGGGTCATAATGTCCTGACACAAGGAGAAAGCCAGCATACAGTGGTGATCTACTTGTAGCAGTCTGTGCATCTAAACATACACACTGATGAATTCTGTAGCAGTGAATATTTACCTTTAAGATTTTGTAACTTAATATCAAAGACAGGATAACACAGATATCCTTGTGGCCTAAACTGTAGCTGCTAATATAGTTGCAATATTTTGTTCATTCCAGGTCAGAAATAAAAGTTGTGTCCCTGAATGCTTGGCAACTAAACTTTTGTGTGCACCCAGCCACAGTGCGCATGAAGTCCAAAAGTGCTTTACGGTATTGGGCCAATATAAGGCCATTTGTCATCCTAAGTGGAACATGATAATTGAGAAAAGGCAAATATTTCAAAACTTTCCCACTTTTCCAGTTATTATATCTCTTGGGTTTTTTTCCCCTTATACATAAGAAGGAAAATAATATTTCTTAACCAAGGGGTACAAGTAGAATAAGGAGCAAAAGAAATCTTCTGAGCTCTGATTCAGTGAAAAACCCTTTGTGGTCTGCTTCCTCAGAATTGTTTATAAATGTTGGAATTATGAACATGCATATAATCTCTTAAGTAATATGAGATGCCGATGAATGTTGGAAAAATAGACAGATTAACCATATAAAGATAATTATGCTGGCAGATTGAATAAATTTATAATTCATACATCAATAATGTGCATTTCTTTAAAGTTTAATGTCTGTTAATGATTTTAAAGAATACCCATATTTTTCTCATCAATTACCATTCTTGTCATTCATTGACTTCTATGCTTTTTTGGATAAGGGCCTATAGCTACTCCTTTAATGAAATGGCAGCATGCTTACCCCTCATTCTGAATCCTTGAAGCAAAGTTTTTTGATTAATGACAGTATTTTGACCATCATGGTAATTTATTGCTTAGAAACTGAAATTTCTGTAGTTAAAAGTATTTTTAACTATCAGTATTTGCCATTTTACAAGTAATAACACTGTAGTAGTATACTGTAAATTTCACTAACAACTACTTCAATGTCTAAATGTTAATAGACAATTAATCCACGCTGCCACATCTAAAACAGTCATTACCTAATGCTATTCACATGGTGTAGGGTTAATTGAAAGAGGTCTTGACCTTCATGACCTATCAGTTTTGCCTCATCAGCTTGACCCAGGTCAGAGATTCTCCCTGATAACTTTTGCTTATCAATAAAACATCACTGTATCTAGAAACAGCATGTGTATATACATGTGTAGGCACGCATATCATAAGGGCGTGCACATATATGCACAATAGAAACTATATAATAGAAATAATAAATATTTATGCCACTGATTTTTTTCTTTTATTATTATTTTCAAGTAAAATAAGATTTACATAAATTGAAAAGTGAAGACTATTTCTTTCCAGTTTATAGGGTAAACATTATACCAAAGCTGATTTTCCAAGTGAGATTAAAGGAAATTTATTGTTGCTTATGTGATCACAAATGCTTTTAAGAAGAGAATTTGGCTGACACGAGGTTTTCAAATGGTAATACATATTAAAATAAATACTCTTTAATGTAAAGTTATAATTAGTCAGAGTTCTTAGTGACTGATGCACCTAGCTCTGTTACGTGAGTGCAAAAACTGAGACGCGCTGACTGAATTTTATGCTGTGCTATAACTGGAGGGAAATGTGTATTCCATTACATCTCCCAAACTTATTAAACTATATTTAAATTGAAAAGTTGAGTACTTGAAAATTAGGAAATACCAGAGTTAAGTTTAAGTTACTTCTGGAGTTACAACAAGAAGTCAATTGTTTTGTCCTGAACTTCATGCTTTAATTCATTATCACAGAAGTGATCACTGCCTCTGCTTCTCCCTTCCTATACCCAAAGCCACAATAGCCCAAATGTGTTGAAATATCTGAAGGGTGGGTGTAAAGAGGATGGAGCCAGGCTCTTTTCAGTGGTCCCCAGTGACAGATCAGAGGCAATGGGCAAACACTAAAACACAAAAGGTTCCCTCTGAACATCAAGAAACACTTCTTCACTGTGAGGATGACTGAGCACTAGCACAAGTTGCCCAGGGAGATTATGGAGTCTCCATCCTTGGAGTTATTTGAAAGCTGTTTGGACATGGTCTGGGCAACTGGCTCTAGATGGTCCTACTTCAGAAGAGGGCTTGGGCCAGATAACCTCCAGAGGCCCTTCCAACCTCAACCATCTTGTGATCCTATGGTAGGTAAAGTGGAGTCAGGAAAAGTATCATAAATTCTCAGTCATGATATACTCAGTTTCTTTATGTAATTAAGCAGTATGCACTGCCTCTGTGAGTCTGTGCAAAAGAGGTCCAGGTAGCGAGCTTCAGTACCAGATGCCTGACCAGCCTCATTGCTTAATGATGGTTTTGTTTCCTGCACAAGGTAGAGTTGCTCTAACTAGCAAGGCCCTGGACAAAGTCCAGAGTTTGGATGTTTCTCTTGGCACTAATCTCCAGAGTCAGTGTGGAAAAGATGGATTCAGGGTATTCTGTTAAACCACACCATTTAGGACCCCTGCCTGATCATCCTATCGCTCCTTCCTGTGGCAGCTCAGGCAGTGTTATTTATCCTCCATTTTCATTCTACACTAAAACCACTTTAGTGGGTTACATTACAATCCTGCCTTTTTTTTTTTTTTTTTTTTTTTTTCCCAGAGAGTTTAATGCAACAACCACATGGTAGTAATGATGATGCAGGAAGTAGGGACAACAAGCAGAGAGAACAAGAGGTCCCTCAGCAGTGAGTCAGCCACCTGGGTCCTGGGCCCTGGGAAGAGCCATGGTGCCCTCTGGTCCCATGAGCAGACAGTCATCACAGCTAATCAGTCACTTCCATGCCATGTGGGGTTGTATGCCTCATCACAACCATCAAGTCCTCCATTACCTTACCTACATCTAATTCTGTATTAATCATACTTTAAAGATGGAGATTTCTATATGAAATGTATAATGTTTCTAAGACGAACCATAATGCAAACAGTGTTAATAATACATTTTAAGCAAAGATTTGCTAGTAGGTTACCCTGACTTCAGAGAAATGGAGCAGATTCAGCAAGCTGACCCAGCGGACACCCTGTGCATACTTAACCCTCAGTTCTTTATGCATCACACGCACTGTAATCTTGTTTTCTTTGACGTTTCTCAGATGTACTAATCCTTTGATCCTGTGAGATCAAATCTGAACCTTCATTGATTTTATGCTAAGGCAACCCATGGGCCCCTAGACAGTAACTTCTGTACCCTGCCTATAGTAGGCCAGTTGTGTTTTCTGTCTATTGCCTCAGTGTAAAGTACATTTTACTGGTTAGTTCACCTACTAAATGTAACTCAAGACGTGTTGATTTACATCTGTTTCAACCTATTGACCCGTATATAGTTATTTTGAATGTACATTAAACTAAATCATATAATTGAAGGGATGTACTTTCTCCCATCAAACTGTTGAAGGGAAGACTATGCTGCCAATCCTGTTACTGGAGGATATATCCCCATAAATATTCTGTGAACTAGACAAGAGAACAAGAGATTGTTGTTGATAATGCTAGTGTGGTGTGGCTGTCCATCACACATGAAGGCAAAGTATTTTCCAGTTCCAACATGGGCTGAGATTCTTCAGAGGCAGAATGAATCAAAAAGCAAAAGACATTTTGTAGTCCACAGAAACATGCAAACTATTGGCAAGATATTACCAAAATCTTTCTAAACAGATATAACTTATACAGCCTTCAGTATTCTTTTTTCTTTGTGTACAGTAATGTTCCCCAGTTCAGTTAATTAGCAGAAGGTAGACTTGATGACTGTTTTTCTGAAATTATTATTAGGGAGTTTTAAGGAAGCAAGTTCCTGCCAGTAATACTTATTTATGAAAAGAATTGTTACGGAATTGATTCTGTTAAGTTTCCTGAAACTGTACAACACCTAATCCTGTGAGTGGTCCCAGGATATTAGATTGCTCTTCTGGTTTTAATTTCTGACAGGTATTATTGGGCTGTGTGAAGTTTATTTTATAATAACTGCATAATACATGATATTTATAGAAATAGGATATTTTGTTACTGATGTCTGCTTGATATCTCCAGCTGCTCTGAATATTTGTTGCAGTCTGCTGTTTGTCTTTTTTTTTATTTCCAGCTTTCACTCCTCAGTTCACTGCAGCTCTCTCCTTTTCTAACTCACATGCTTTATCTCCATGGTTTTTGAACTATGATGCATTAGATGTAAAAGTGATCTGAAACTGTCATCAGTTGAAATAAAATATCTTATGAGTATCAGAATATGATGCTTGTTAGTGGAGATTTATACTCCCCACTTAGTCAATGAGATACATGTGTCTCTGGTGTTTGGGTACTTTCTGAACATGTAGTAACTATTATTCCTGGCACGTGTGTGACTGATTGTTTCCAGAATGAACAAAACATAAGGCAGCATCATTATGCTTGGTAGATGCAGGCCACACTCTAAACAGTGGTCTTGTTTTTATAAATTAGTTAAATAGTTTCCAGAGAATGATGTGCTGAACTATTTGGGACATATTTCTTTTAAGCAAATGATGAAAGGATTTCCAAGTAATTCCAAATGGTCCATATTTGCTTTGTTTAACAGTCAGACATACTAGTCACCTGGAAGGTATCTATAAAATTTTGAGGCTGTGACAGAGTTGTTTACTTATTTAATCTTTACTTTGATTCTAAGCACTACATTTGTACTTAGTAGGACATTACCATATTAATGAGAAGTTAATATAAAATTGCCAATAAAATAATTTTGTTTATGGCATAAATCTGTGTGGAGTGTTTCTTTACATATATTTTCATTTTTAAAAAACTGCATCAACTCAGGTTCACAGAAAAAAAATATTGCCTCACTATAATACAAAGTATTTTTTGTAAAATGGTAAATCTTAGACTTTACTTCATCCTAGTAAAAAGTGAACTTGTCTAGGGAATGTTAACTTTTTGGTGTAGTTAGGAGCTGATGGCATAAAGTAGATAACAGAAGATGGTTGACTACGCAAAATTACTTGCACCAGCTTATAAAAGGAATAAGATCAAAGTGGTTTAGAAATATTACAAAATTATCAAGGATCCCAAGATTGCCTATGGCAACATATCAAATAGAGAAAAAACATAGCTCTTATTTTCATCTTTTGTTTTGTATCCTGGAAATAATATATTTGTAAGATACTTTCATAATAAATGCCCAGAGAAAACTGCTTTTCATTGCACTTGGACTACCTGATCAGATGAGATTGAGATCTATCATTATTTCTGATTATTATAATGGGCCCCATTGGAATCTAAAGAATAAAGTGAAGAGAGATTTCTTTGAGAAGCATAGCTAACTTTGTGTTTGAGCAAAACTTTTTTTTTTTTTTTACAAGGCATAAAAAATAGATTCCTCAATGATTTTAATGTGTCTTTAAATGTGCTTGAAATTAAAAAATGTATTTCTGCCTTGTTAGACTACCCTATCATCTTTGCATCCTATTCCCTCATAGTAGTATAGCTGATAACAATATTTAAATAACAGTAAATAATGAAAAGTAAAATAATGCTAAAAGTGCTTTCCAAAGCATTATTCCCTAGATAAAAAGAAAATTAGAGAAATTATTGCAAATATTTCGAATGGCTTTCAGACTTTGGAGGCTTTCATTGTGAATTCTGCAACAAGACAATCACCTTGTCTTAAACTCAGCTTACAAGCTTCTCTGCTGATGAAGTTCATTTGATGATATTATGTTAACTGAGGCTCTGGAGTTCATTTTTATTCTGGTCAGTACATTTGGATCTGCTTAAATCCTGTATAAGTCAATGGCACTGAAGATCACAACAGTTTTGAGAAGCATTTAACTATGTCCAAATAGAAGAAGATTTTTGGAAATCTAAGTCATGTCATCATTTGTGCTTATAGGAAATAGTATGATTTCCAGTAGAAGAAGATGTGACTCCTCCAAAAACTGTCCTTTTGCTTTAATCTGACCGGAATGAATGTAACAATGATAAACATCCTTTTCTAATGTTTAGTGATTGGTTTCTGATGATCTGGTATTTGGATTGAGACACCTCTCCAGGAGCATATACATTCTTTTAAAACTCCCTTTCATAAGAAAATAGCCAAATTTCTCAGAGCTATATTTTGATTCTTCTTTGGTTTTGTTTTGTTCTATTTCTTTTGCAAAAGAAAAAATTAATTTCTTTTTCCCAAGATCACAGATGAACTAGCTGTTATTCAAAGTTGTACTTTCATGTAAAAGCTCAGCATAAAGCATATCTAGCATTTTGCATTACTGGAGGTAATTCCTTTTGTTGCCCTGGCCACACACATGGACTTCCATTAAAAATCTGCTTCATAACATGAACCCTTTTTTCCAAACTACTAATCCAATAGCCTTTCATTAAAATCTCCCTTTAAAAATACAACACTGAAAAAATAATGATCAGCAATGCCAAAGGCTGACTTAATCTCTAAAGAGTGCCAGCAGCTTTCAGAACAACTCAATATGCTAATTACTTCATATGCTTTTCACAATAATGTCTTTTTTTTTTTTTTTTTTTAAGAGTAAAATCCTATCATTTTAGTTTGCAATGACTATCTCTTTCTGCTTTATGTGCTATAATTTTTAAAGAACTGGAGAAATTGCAATCTGAGAAAGGTAAAATTGTTGGAATTAAGTTGAATGGATTTTGTTTTGTTTCATTTTGCCAGTAATTGTTAATAAAAAGCAGATTTTCCATTAGTAAATGTCTCTTTTAACCTGTACCTTTTCTAAAGGAGAAAAAAAAAATTAAAACATATGTTCAAGTTTTAAAAACAAGTATCATTTTCAAAATAAAAAGCATCACTTCAGTTGTCATGTGGAAAGAGTTACTTTGTTGATAACCGAGGATAGAAGTAGCTGATACAAAACTTGCGTATTGCCAGAACCATCTTGAACTTACAACATACTCATTCCACCTTATTTTATGATCAAGGAAACAATTAGTCTCCCAAATGTTTTACCACCTTAGCTTGACAGTGTTTACTCAGAAAGGTCATATCTCTGGTCATATGCTCGAGTCTTAGAAGTTAGCCTACTTTTGTTTAGTTTTAAAAATTATTAGATTAAAGCTCCTTTAAGAACAATTTCCTGGGTCCCATATGAGCCCTTGACTAACCTAAGAGTAGATTCTGTCTTTCCCACTTCCCTACAATCCAACCTGAAGCAGAATGGGTGAAGTGACAACCTGTCACAGAGGGTGATTCCATCTGACCCTTCATGTAGTCAGAGAATTAATGCACGGAGAAAGAAATGACATTGTTATTAACACTGCTGAGTCAGTGCTATCAATACTGAGATCAGAGAGCCTTCCTAGCCATCTGTCTCATGTAGCATGTGAGATGGATCCCAAAACTGACATCCAATTTTAACATACAAAGGCTGGATTACTCAGAATTACACAGAATAGGTGAGGTTGGTTGGATTGTTTTGTCTCTTGGAATTGTCTAGTTCAGTTTCCCCGCTCAAGCAGGGTCAACTACAGCAAGTTTCTTAGGATGGTTTCCAGTCAGGTTTTGAGTATCTCCAAGGATGGAAACTCCACAAACTCTCTGGGCAACCCTGTTCCAGTGCTGAGTCACCCTCATAGTAAAAAAGTGTTACCTGATATTCAGACATATTTTCATGTTTGTGGCCTTGTTCTGTCAGCAAATACTAATAGTGTCTGGCTCACTCTTCTGTATGCTCACCACCATATATTTACACTTATGGATAAAATTCCCTCTGAACCTTCTCTTCTGGATGAACAGTCCCAGCTCCGTCAGCATCTACTTGTATTGAAGGTGCTCCAATGCCTTAATCACCTTTGTGGTCCTTTGCCACACTTAATTCACTATGTTCATGTCTCTCTTATACTAGGGAGCCCAGAATTGGACCCAGCACTCCAGGTATGTCACAGTAATGAGCAAAGAGGAAGGATCATTTTCCTTGCCCTGCTGTCATTGTTTTGCCCAACGCAGTCTAGGCTGCTTTTGACCTTCATTGCCTTCATTGTCATGAGTGTACAATACAGGCTCATGGTCAAACATGGTGTTCTCCCAGACCCAGAGGTCCTTCTTTGTCAAGGTGCTTTCCAGCCAGTTAGACCCCAGCCTGTAAAGGTACAGGGCTAGGGATTATTCTTCCTCAGGTGGAGGACTTTGCTTTTCCCTTTGCTGAACTTCATGCATTCTTCTCTGCCCATTTCTCCAGGCCTCTTTATGCTCCTCTGAATGGCAGAACAGCCATCTGATGTATGAAGTGCTCCTCCCAGTTTTGCATCATCTGCAAACTTGCTGAGGTGCACTCAGTCCTCTTATCCAGGTCATTAAGGGAAATGTTAAACAGTAGAGGAGCCAGTAGAGTACCTCATTCCTGAGGTACACTCCTAATGGCAAGATTTTTCAGTTCTAGACAATGGATGATTCCTCCATTAAAAAGAGGAAAAAAAACCAAACCACACCAAAACCTTTTTTTGGATCCGACATGGATATGGATAAATTCTGTTGTGCACTTTTCAGGTACTTTGTGTCTATGTATGTAATTTGTAATGAATATACTTCCTGAAGACCATTTTAATTCTTTACTCCTGTAGATGTCTATGAGACTAGAGATTCATTTGAGCAAGACAGTTTTTCTGGTATTTTTCTTAGGGATTTTCATCAAACAAAACTTTACTAACCTGATTCAGAGGTGGGAAAGAGGGGCATTAGCAGAGAACTGGAATGAAATTGAATTAGTAGGAACCCATAAATCTGCCCTTTCTGAGACATTTCTGTCCCTACATGCTCACAATGTTTCCATCAGAGTAAAGGAGTTCTCTAATTAGGTTAGAATCATACTTACAATAGAAGAATAGGAAGAAAATTTTAGGGACATATAAAAGAAACCATGATTGCTTGGTATGTTAAAAATTGAGCTGGAAAGCAACTGTGATAGAAGATTAAGTAAAAAAACCCCATTTCTGCAGTTAATTTTCCTCCTTGCATGACATACTCAAAACAAACTTACTTACTTTTGAAATTATAGTGAGTGGCATATCTTGAGCACCTGAAAGCACTTCTCAGACCTTGTGATCTTAAAATTAATCTGTCTCTTGTGTCTCCTATCCGTGCTATCCCACCCCTGTGCTTCAGATTAACTAGAATGAGATTTAGGAGCTAAATAGAGAAGGAACTTCAACATATTTAGCAGAACTCCTTGCCTGGAATGGTCAGGGTACCAGCATTACAGGTGTTATGATAAGAGGATAACTGGATAAATCTCATTTTTAAGACATTTAGGGAAATAATTTATCTAAGGAAATAAGGCTGGGCACTGAAGTTATGCTCTGCAACATTGCAATTTGCAGTACATAAATACATCTGGGAAACCAACCTCCAAACTCTCAGGTTAACAAAAGGGCAAGCTCTCCTCATTTAAAATCCTAGGGACCTTAGAGGTTTATCAATCTTATTACAGTGAAAGGGATGGACTGTGTTGTGCACTTTTTTTGCAGTAGAAAGAAACAAATAAAAAGTTGTGGCCAAATAAGAAAGACAGGCTTAGCAATGATCAGATAACTGGGAAGAGCTAATGACTCAATTAGGATACTCTAGATAACTAAGTAAGATTTATATTTGGCAAAGGCTCAGCAGAAAATTATTTTACAAGTTTTATAGTGGAAGAAGAGTTATACTGTGTTTATAGAAAGGACATGTTGGGCCTTATACTGGGTAGTCTTTTTCGCTTAACATTATCATTCCTTGATTTCAGTGTGACTTCAAGTTCTAAGCAAGCGAGAACTTAACTACAGTAGGAGATGTACTGCTCAGAATACAGTATGATTGCCGTACTTACTAAGCTTACTTAATATACTATGAAAAAGAGATCATATCTGACTAGATTGTCACAAAGCATAGCCAGGTGGTGTAGAGCTCTGAAAACAGGTGCCACTTACTTCATTGTACACACACATATAGACCCTGGTAGGTAGGAAGTGACCCAGAAGGATGCCAAAGAAGCTTTGTGTTCTCCCACAGAACAGTTTCCCCAGCAGCTCGTTCTTCTGAAACAACCTGAATGGGTGGAAATACATACTGTTTTCCTTTCAGGAACCACCCCCTCCCCAGTCAACCACCCCTCTTTCCCCAGTGGAAAAACCCAAGGGTTGAAATACTACATTATTCACAGCAGAGTTCCTAACAAGCTTGAGAGACAAGACAGATCTGTAGGACTTTGTCTAGATTCTGTAGGGACTTATATATGTCCTGTTTACAGTGGCTTGGTTTGTGCAAACTGTAAGAAAGCAATTTCTTTCAGGGATCTCAAATCACTGTGCAAGCAGATATAAATATTAGTCACAAATGGAGAAATACAAAACCAGAGGTTTTCTTATGGTAGTTACCTTCCACTGGGTATTCCAAATGGGTACAAGTCCATAAGTAAAAGGGAGAATAAAATCACTAAGGACAATCAGCATAAGCATGCAACAGGTAAGTGGGCTGGTGTTTTTAACAGGCTTCATCAAACTGAAGTATGAGGCTTCATCATACCAAGTCTGTAAAAGGTCGATATTTTAGTATTATAAATCATACACACTATTTTGAGCTATTTTAGTTTTGTTCTCCTTAAGAATCTTTACAGAACTATTGTAATCACAGGGCTGTGAACAAGCCAGTTCATTAAATTGCTGACTCTGTTGCTTGCAGATGTTTGAGGCAGGTGTTCTGTACAGATCAGGGAGTTTGCTTTCTTCTGCTGCATGTTGCACTGGATGTCAAAGGTTACACCTCAATGGCAAGGTCTCAACTGCATGGCAAGTCTCAGAGGTCTTTGTTAGGGGAGAAAAAGATTTCAGTCTCCTCAAAATTTATGTACTGCAAAAGATAACTGCAC
Source organism: Megaceryle maxima (assembly GCA_024605025.1). Lineage (NCBI taxonomy): Eukaryota > Metazoa > Chordata > Aves > Coraciiformes > Cerylidae > Megaceryle > Megaceryle maxima. Next base: position 138,478 of record JANHGN010014600.1, on the reverse strand, counting down.
CTGCAGACTGCTGCTCTTATTGAAAACACATGGTAGCTGTTGGAAGAAATATAAAATGCTACTCTGTAGTTCTTCTTGAGAATGTGCAGGGACTCCAAGTGATCAGTATTAGACCAGAGATATTTGAATGATTAATGATCCAATAGTAAACAGTTCTGGTACAAATACACTTAGGGATTCATGCAAATCCATGTGTATTTAAAAACTGACTTTGGGTAGTGTTCTGTTACCATCAAACAGTTGCCCCACATAATGTAATGTATGCCAGCAGGCATTCCCAATGACCCAGCTAGTTCGTAATTGGAAAAGGTTAGTCCAGCCTTTCCTGGCCACCTGTATGCTGGCTTTGTAACTTCCCAAATGGAAAGAGTAAAGATAGATTCTTCTAGATGCAGGAAATTCTATAAAATGGACCACCCTCATTAGAGAATCTTTTGTCTTAAAAAGACCACTGTAGTCTTAAAGGATAAAAATCTACTTTGTTTTTTCTAGAAAAAACCTCCAGCGAACATTACGTTTTTGTCAGTTTATATTATGTTAGTCAGGTATAAATTTTACACTTATGAAAGGGGATGAAAATATCTTTGTGTTTCTTAACTTCTACTGACATATGGGGCTATGGTACTGATAAAAGAGCTTTCAGCAATGACTGTTGCAGCTCTAAGACTAATAATTGCTCACAGTTACAAAAAAAAGAAGACAAATCACAGAATCATGGAATGGCTTGATTTGGAAGGGACCTTAAAGATCATCTCGTTCCAACCCACCTATCATGAGCAGAGACACCTTCCACTAGACCAGATTGCTCAAAGCCCCATCCAAACTGGCCTTCAACATTTCCAGGGATGGGTCATCCACAGACTCTCAGGGCAATCTGTTGAGTGCTTCACCACCTGCACAGAACTTCTTCCTTATATTTAATCTAAATCTACCATCTTTAAGTTTAAAGCCATTACCCCTTATCCTATCACTATATGTCCTTGTAAAAAGTCCCTCTTCAGCGTTCTTGTAGCGCTCCTTTAGGTATCTAGTCTCCCCAGAACCTTCTCTTCTCCAGAATGAACAAATCCAACTCTCTCAACCTTTCCTCATAAGAGAGGTGTTCCAGCCCTCTGATCATCTTTGTGGCACTCTTCTGGATTTGCTCCAATAGGCCCATGTACTTCTCATGCTGGGGTTCCCAGACATGAATACAGTACTCCAGGTGGAGTGAAGCACAAGGAGACAATCACCTCATTGATGCTTCTCTTCATGCAGCCCAGGATACAGTTGGTTTTCTAGACTGCAAGTGTATATCGCTGGGTCATATTAAGTTTCTTATCAACCAATACCCTCAAGTCCTACACCACAGGGCTGTTCTCAATCCATTCATTGCCCAGACTGTATTTTTGCTTGGGATTGCCCCCAAACCATGTGCAGGAACTTGAACTTGGCCTTGTTGAACTTCATGACGTTTGCACCAGTCCACCTCTCAAGACTGTCAAGGTGCCCTGGATGGCATTCTTCCCTCCAGCATGTTGACCACACCATGCAACTTGGTGTTGTTGACAAACTTGCTGAGGGTGCACTCAATCCCAATGTCCATGTCACCAACAAAGATGTTAAACAGTACCAATCCCTATACCAAACGCTGAGCAATACCACTCATCACTGCTTTCTCTCAGTCATCGAGCTGTTGACTGCAACTCTTTGAGTTTGGCCTTCCAACCAATTCTTTATTCAAGGATATTCTTATCCAAATGATAACAGCATCACTTACTGGAATCTCTAAGGCTGAGACTTTCAATACCACTTTTTCATCAAAAGGAACTGTTATAGATTAATTTCTCACTATTACTGGGTAGGAGAGGAGAACATTTAGTCCTGTGTTTGTATGATGTTCAGAAAGTTATTGAAGAAAATTTTATTTGAAATAATGATGTGAATAGACACCTAAACTAAGATGATAGCAAATCTTAAGAATAGGGGGTGTTTCTTAATCTTATTTCTTTCCATCATTTCCACTTTGAATTTATAGCAATGAACCTTCTCCAGACTGAGATGGCTTTTAACAATTAACCAATATTGAGGTTTTTGCAAATAACAGTTTTCAAAAAGTTTGGGTTTTTACTGCATCTATATTTGTAGCACCCATCTAGGATTTGGGAAAACCAGATATATTCACTCCCACATTTTGCACCATCTTTCTAATTTGTGTTAGTTTTAAAACAAGATACTTAACAGATCTGAGTAACTTCAAAGACCATGAGTGATAACATTTTTAGCCACTCTTACTTTTCTTCTGGTAAATGTCTCTCTCCACTGTGTAAACAGTGGTGAATATGCCATGTTTCAGCCTTGACAAACCAGTATTTTCTGTGGAAACTCTATTTTATAAACAATTATAGCTACCTGTTTCCCCATATCCTCTGTTAAATATAAGCATGTTATGGAACGTAAACAGAGTGGAAAATCACTTTTTTAGGTTTACAAACTGAAAAGAGTCAAAATAGTTAAGCTGGATGAGATAGAAACAAAACTGAGCATTCTGTCACTAAGGTGACATGTCTTAGAAAACATTTGCATTGCTTTCATTGGAAACTAGGGTACTAACTCTGTTAGGTTTAATTAACCCTGGTAAAAGGTAAAGCGGTAAAACTGTGTTCAAAATTTCAAAATTAGACATGTGGGACACATTTGCAAGCATAAATTCTTTGGTTAGCTTGCTAGGCTCTGCTTATTATCGTTATTATCATGTTTATGTTCATTTTATGTTTTATTGTGGATCATATACAGTCTGTCTTAGGGAACATCTTTTCATGTTGCCCACTATGTGTGTTTTGCTCAGATGCTCCATCATTTGAGTCTCATTTTAGGACACACATATAGAAACCCTAGTATAAATCTGTCACCACTTGCAGGATGAATCTGAATATTTTAAAGTTGTTTTAATGTCTCAGCTGTTATAATTTGGATTGTGGTATGCAGCATTTCAAGCATCAAGAAACATTTTGTGTTTCTAATTTCCTAATGCATATTAGTATCATCAAGGGGTTTTAGTATATTACACTAATACCATGCTGTTTCTTCCTATTTTATAAGAAAATGCAGTTGTGCAATACAACAGTAAAAAATATTCCCAATGTTACTGTACTGTTTTAATCACACCTTCTGCAGGTGCACTTCTAAACAGGATGAGAAATTTCCCTATGGGCAAGATCTGGTGTTAAAGTAGGGCTTTTTTCCTGCTAAGTATATGCAAGGGAAAAAAGGAAATTATTTTTTAAACTAGAACAGAAAAATTTTAACTATCATGTCTTTTAAAAATATACAACATCTGTGACTTCTATCACATTGTCTGGTGAATCAGGTCCTTGACTACTCTGACAATGACAGTGTGATTGGTACTTTTCAGTTTTCTTTCTCAAGGCACAACTGCTTCTTTATAAATTGCTTGAGATCTATGAAACAAAGAGTGTTCTTCCTCAATGTTGCAAGTAACAACAACATGCATATAGAGTATTCCATCCTGCAGATTAATTCTGACATGTGCGGGTCTCCATTCACATTAACTTCTCCTTCTAAGATATTATGGAAGATGCCCAGGCCAGTCAGTCAACAAGCTCCCCTTTAATTCTGGCAGTACTCTTGAATACATAGTTCATTTTTAAACTTCTCTGAATATCTGGGTGGCTTTAGTCCTGCAGGATAAACTTGTGTTATGCCAATACAGTTCTCCTTCATCCTGTGACTCATTTGTTCATCTTACTTGTCATCAGTTCTTTATGCAAAAAAGACCTTGGATGTATGCCTGCTGTTTTCACTTCTTTCCCTGACACCATGAAATAACGGCATCTCTGAGAAAAGGTAGCAGTGAGTAATACCTGAAGGTGCTGTGGCTGTAAAACAGCCACATTTTCTGACCAGTACCACAGTGTGTAACAAACTGCAGTCACCTTCCTAGACATTGCATCTGCATAGGCACATTGTTCATTCTTTGCCACAGTCCGTTGCAAGTTAGCAGGAACATAGATATACTAAACTGCGAGCACCCCATTCCACCAGCATCAAGAGAGGTGGAGTACAGAGGCAGGGAAGAAACAATCATAAGGGATTTCCCTCAGTTCTAAGACTGCATACAAAATTCCCACACTCTCTCTATTATTCAGTGGCACAGTCCACAGAAAAGGCTCAGGTGTCAGGCCACCTACATTTCCACTAATTTTCTTGCTACATTGGAAGTTAAGGTCAAGAAAAAAAAAAAAAGAAAAAAAAGAATGCACACAGGAAGTTTCCATATGGACATGTCTCCACATTGAGAAAAATTTCATCTGGAAGAACAAGGCACATTCTTTTACTTTCTGTGTGTGGTTCTTTCCACCTGCAGCTCTACATGTGCCTCCAGTGTTTATTAGTGTCCAGGTCCTGACTCACCTAGGACATCAATGTCAAAGGCTCTTCATTTATCAAAGCCAGCTACTTATGATAAAGCATCCACAGACCAGTCCCACTTCTGTCTTTTTTCCAGACAATGCCATTCCCATGCATGTGTCATTTATTATAAATCACCAGATTCAGGCTTTCAGCATCATAACATCTCTTAACAAACAGTGGGAGAGAGAGGTAGTCTTACTTAAGTCTGGCTTGTGGAACACAAAAGATCCCTTATTTCCTATCTATGGAAGTTCTCCAGGTAACCAGGTCCAAGACTACCATTATAATTAATATTATGATCTATGTATAATTTCCAATACTTTTTTTTTTGGCACAGTTTGGACCTCTTTATCCAATTCCCAGGGTATACCCATATGCTGTAGTAGCCCCTGTTCTTTCTAGCTCCAAATGACAAGAATGTCTGTTTTACTGTGTGATATTTGAGTTGGACAACTGCACATGCAAAGATAATCAAAGCCACGCTCAGACTTCCTGCTTTTCTCACAATTGTGTGATGTAACCTGAAACAATATGGCAATCTCCATCATGCTATCAACAGATTTCCAGCCTGAATTTGCTTATTCATTGGCACAGAATTCACACTCAGCCAAAAGACTGAGTAGATTAGATGAAGACATCTTCCCATATATTTGTAAAGACTGTGAAGAATCATGAGAAGGACCCAGATAGGAAGTGGTTCATACTGATACCTTAATAGCAGTACACATTTGCTTTCTGATTGGACTTAAGAAAAGATTGGAAATACTTTTGCATGATAAGAGGTAACATCTGATAGCAGCTGGCCCAGCTGGTAAATGCTAGGAGTAAGTCTGTGGTTCAAAAGAAATATTTGAAGACACCCTTGAACAAAAAAAAAAATGCCAAAGTCACCTGAGGCATTGTCCTGGTTTTTGTGGGGACAGAGTTAATTTTCTATCTAATAGCAGGTACCATGCTGTGTTTTGGATTTTGTGCTAGAATAATGTTGATAACACACTAATGTTTCAGTTGTTCCTAAGTAGTGCTTATGCTAAATCAAGGATTTTTTAGTTTCTCATGCTCTGCCACTGAGGAGGTGTACAAGAATCTGGGAGAGACCATGGCCAGGACAGCTGACCTGAATAGCAAAGGGATACTCCCTACCATAGAATGTCATTCCCAGTATATAAAATTGAGGTACAAATCATTGCTCAGGCATTGGTCAGAGGGTAGTGAGTAGCTCCATTGTGTGTCACTTGTCTTTTCTTGGATTTTATTTATCTTTTTGATGTTA
>JANHGN010014600.1:92448-120806 GCA_024605025.1 Megaceryle maxima | reverse complement strand
ACATACAAAATCTCTGCCTTGGGCTGACATAACTGACACAAGAAGACATAATATTAGTGGTTTTAGAGAGAGGAACTTTAAAATTGCACCACATAGTCAGTTATGCCTCTTTAAAATTTACAAGATTTCAGCCATGTATGAGAGATACAGACACTAGATGAAAGAAGAGTTTTTTTCTTATTTTTCTCAGAAAAAATGTCACCTGATTCTAAATGATAATGAACAATTTGATCTAGCTAGTGTAAGTTACTTATTAGTTCTTTATTATGTGTGATTTCAAAAGTTCAGTAATGTCTATCTTATTGATTTCATTGTAACCAAATATTTTTGTCAATATATGTCAGAAGAAAAGCTGTAGGAAACTTTGGAAAATTTTTGGCAAATGCTTAGCACTTTGGCACAGTCTTAGAACATTAATAGGAGGATTAAAGTAAGAGTTAGATAATAACATTTTACTATGAATATTATCATTCCTAACATACAGCCTGAAATTCCATGATCAGCTGTTGTCTAAACTTGCTTTTTAAGGTGTGCGTGTTTCACTGAAAAAATTGTGAGATACTCATGTGTCACAGCATGCAACAAAGGGAATCTGTAACCACGTGAGTATGTTGCAACCAATAAACCATGATCATGCTTTCATGTGTGCTCATATCTCTGGCCCACTGAAAATGTATTTTTTTCCATCAAAATGGAACACTTCAACATGAATAGTTTGGTGAGATCATCTATTTCAGATCTTTTCAGAATGGCTTGCTTAGTTACTAGAGACTCCCTAAGCTACTAGCTAATAAGACCTCCTTCTTATATGTACACTATATACGCACTTGAGTAAATTCAAGTCAATTCACAATGGCTGTGTATATACCCATGCTTCTCATATATATTTGTATTTATATTTATATCTATTTCTTTCTGAGTTTTGTGAAAAAGGACTAAATGGAAGATATTGATGAGGGCTGTGCATTGCAGCTGAAGGTACATCACTGTGTAACAGAAAAAGCTGTAAATGAGAAGAGTAAAAACTAAAGGCATCCTGACTTCTCTTCACATATTCCCCTGAGCATTCCAGCGGTTTCCTGCTCAGCACTCACTGTGGATGCTCTTTCTCTCTATCTCTTTTCAGTCACTAAGGAAAAGCTTTTTTTCCCTAAGTTAGACCTTTGGGTTTTGGTTTTGTGTGTCCACTCACACCTATCTTGCATAAGCAAAATTAATTTTATTTCATCAAATTACATTTGATTTATACTGAAATAAACAGCAGATGACTGAAGCTTCTTCAGTCTATTCTTTTGCCTGCAGAATCAGGTTACATTAACTGAGAGATGAGGAAAACAAATGCCTTAGTTATTACATGATGTATTGACTAGACTCCAGATAGCATATTATGAACCATATTAACTCCTATATCATGTTGATTTGGATAATCCAATCTGTAACATAAATTTGTATACATTATAGTGAAAACGTAGGCAAGTGGTTATTTTTCCCTAGGATGTAAGTTGTGGAAACTGGACTGAATAGAAATATATTGAACCTGTGGATGGTTACAAGGAAGAGATGGGTCTAGCTGGGTAAAAGAAAGAAATTGGTGCAAAACTGAAGTCAAAAAGGACAGAAGGTGTGGAAGTTGAAGATGGTTTCTTGTTGCATTATTATATATACTGGTGTACTGAGGGGGAGGGGGGAAAGGCATCTATTTACCCTTTACTCTCTATATGTAACTTGTTTATATGTAACTGCTGCTGCTCTACAAAGATGTTCTGGGTAATAGTTTGCCCATTGTTGTTTACAAAGAGGTTCAGTTTTGGACAGTCACGTCAATTTCCCCCAGAGCTACAACAGTCCTTATTCTGAGTCCTCCAAAAAACTTTGGAGTACATATACAAACAAGGTTAGAATATATATCTTTATTTCATCATGATGATGAATGATTGATTTGGAATAATTTACAGTATTATTTAGGGATAAATATGATTCACATACGCTTGTACTTAGAATATATAGTTAGGTTGCAATGCTGTTAGAGAGAAAATATACCCAGAAGGGTAAAGCACATTCCGGGTTTTGAGTGAGTTTATAATATTTTGAATGAGTTTATAATTTCTTAAATATAATGTGTTATTCCATTTAATAAGCATGAAGAAAAAGACTAAAATAGTGAGTCATATGAAGGCTCCTATAATTTTTTTTATATTTTTATGTCTCTATTTAAGCTAACTACATTTCTTACATTGCAAGCTGGACATTATCACATGGACAGACACAGGAGGATATTTTTATCCCTACTGAAACATGAAGTTGTGGATAGGATTATATATTTTCATTGTTTCTCCCCTGGCCTATTACAAATTCATATTAAAATAATTTTGTTTATCATTTTGGCTGCTTTCATTATAGTTCTGTCACATGCTTTTTCATTATGTTTAGCTCAATTTGTATGTAATGGTAAACTTGCTTTTTTACCTTTTGTATTATTAGTGAGGCAAGAAAACATTATCAGTTCTGCAATTTGCATGTTTTTATTCTAATAGAAAACTTTAAATAGATATTTTTCTGCACTGTGAAATTTCATTAACATTTTTGACAAATGTTACCTGAAGTTTTTCAAATATATGATTTTTGATGTAAGGATGCATTATTTAGTGCATTAAATCCATGAGTATAGAAAACAACATTTAAAAGTGTTTTGTTAGGTAAATACTCAAAACTTTTCGGGTGTACTGACTGAAAAAACAACAAACAACAAACCAAAACCAAACAATCCTCCTCTATTTTATTGCTAAACCAAATAAAACCAAGAACAAAGACAATGAGAATTAATCACTTGCATTAAAAAAAAACTTCCTAGAAAACTTTAAAAAACATGAAGTATGGTAAACTTCTTTGCATATTAATTCACCAGTGCACCTCAAGGCTGGTAAGGACTCCCTGTGGTGGGGCTCAGGGCAGGGCCTGGCAGTTGGACACTTGGGGGGGCACTGGGCCAGTCCTAGCCCCAAGCATCAGGCACATCCCTGGGGACAGAGACAGGCTGAGGCCAGTCTAGGACACGGTCTGGTGAGTGGGCCCTTCTTGGTGAGGCCCATGGCTGGGCAGGGCAGGGCTGTGGGGAGCTGAAGAGGCTCTGCTGTGGTATTGCTGGGGCAAGGGCTGATGGCCCCAGGGGGATGACATGGCGTCCTGGGAAGTGTGGGGAGAGCCCTGGGGGGGCTGGGAAGGGTCATTTTGTGTTTATGATGCCTTGGGGCCCAGGCCAAACTCATGACTTCACATATTAAGACATAATAATTCAGTCATGCCATTTTTCAATATTTTTAAAATCATAACTGCTTAATTATTGATATCATTGTGTTCACCCTGAGTTTTATTTCTGTTGTATTTGTTTAGGTGAGGTTACAGTAATATGGTATTTTGAGAAAAGATCTAGCTTATTCCACATCTTTTGTATCATTTAGACCCCTTTTAGCTAAAGTTTCCCTTCCCTTTCACCCACATCAGTCAATAAAAAAATTAATGATTAGGTTAGTAGGAATAGGATTTCATTAATAATTAGAGCAAGTGTGGACGTGCTTAGTATCTGTAACTATGCGAATGTACATGAAGTGAAATTTAGTATATCAATTGTAAAATGAGAATGTAATTGTCTTGCTCATTTGGAAGCAGAATCCTAGCTGAGGTTCTGTTCAGTCAGCATTATTTGCAGCACTGGAGATAAAAATATATAGGGAAGTCTAGACGGTCTTTTTGTGCTTTTAGGTTTTTCTTATCCCATAACTGAAAACCTTCCATTTTTCTTATTACATTAAAATATACATAGTTGGCACATTCATCAAAGCTGTTAACCAAGAATCGCCTTTGACAGATTAGACTAAAGATAGATTTGACATGAGAACAAAGTCTTGAACTGAGAGAACAGTTATAAATTAAATGAGCTGAAGACTTGTGGTCAGAAAGTGAATGTGAGGCCATTTTGATAGAGTCTGAGATCCACGAAGAGCTCTGTATAATGCTTTGCAGGACCTCAGAAAACAGATGTCTCCACATTCCTGTGATGCAGAGTGATCTCTCTGCTCAGATGCCACAACAGAATGGTAGGTGGAATAAATGGATGTTGTTGTAAAATGGTAAGAAGTCAGAGGGATGGCATTTAATGGCAGGGCTGCAAAAGATGTGCCTGTTACCAGGTTCTAAGACAAAAAGAGGTGCTTTTCTCCCTTCTTTCTCCCTTTTTGCCTTTCCATGTATAATGCTAAGAATCTGAGTGTATGCTTTGCATATCAGGGATTGAAACCAAAGCCACCAGTTCTATTTTAAAGGGATTAATAAGTATGTAGGAAAAACTAATAGTCTCAGGCTTTTAGAGTATTACTGTCAGGAGGCTTAATTTGAAGATTTTTCTTTATCATGATGCCCCTGACAGATAAGTCACATCATATTTGTCTGTAGCTGTCATTTCTAGAGAATTAAAGTCCAGTAATTCTAGCATTTGCACATTAATTACCATACTTCTATTTAGTTTATAGTATCTTTTGTACTAGTTTCCCCATGAATACCCACAGGAAAAAGGTTACAAAGATGTTTAGAGTATATAAAGGTTGATATGCTGAACAACTAAAGAATATCGATTAGCAATCTTTCCTGCAACTATATTAGATCTTGGGACTTTCTTTAAAAGCAAGCTAATAAATCAGCCTAATACAGATTTATTTTCTACTACAATATAGTGTAATTTGAATGTTCTTAAAACTTTGGTTTCTTATATATATAATTTTTTGCATTTAAAATCATAGTACATTAAGGATATAGAATATAAATACACATCTAATCTGTCTAATTCTCTCTATATAAAAACATACATTTCTTTAAAGACATGTATGTTAATGATCAAACAATTGGCCTAATAAGGTGTATTTTGAGCTCAAGATATCAGAATGTATAATCCATTCAAGTGGAAAGAGAAAATAGATTTGTTTTCTTCCTTCTGTTCACTTGTATCAAATAAATTTTAGAAGATTAGTAGTCACGCAGCAGCTCAAAACTTGTTTAAAAGTATTGGGGCATACTAAGAAAACAAGGAGTGTATAAAGGCATAGGAGTTACATGTACTACTGTAGGTTTCATTAGACCAGGTAGAAGTGTATTTTACCTCTACATTTGATCTTGTTTATAATCTCTCCACAGTCAATAAAGAGGAGTAAAGGGTTAAATTCTGACACATACAAGTCTATGCGGGCAGGTGGAATCCACCCAAAGGTACTGAGGGAGTTGGCAGAAGTGCTCACCAAGACATTTTCCATCATTTACCAGCAGTCCTGGCTTAACTGAGCAGCTTCCAGTTGACTGTGGGTTAGCAAATGTGACACCCATCTACAAGAAGGGTGAAAGGAGGATCTGAGGAACTACAACCTATTAGTCTGACAGACTTTTAATTTCTAGGACTCATTCTATTTGAGCTTTTCAAAGAACACCATGAGCTTTGAGCAAGATCCAAGGACGAAACTTAGACGTTTGAACAGAAGTTATCTAAAAATTGCACACTTGACCCTGACAGAATGATTCAAAGAGATTCAGTTGAATGCCTAATAACCACAGATAAAGAAGAGAGAATTCAGTCCTCAGATAGGTAGCATCTAAAAAGCCAGATCATGAGTAGGGAGCCATTACTGCTGATAAGGAACATTAACCCAAAAGTTGTGTTTGCTGTTCTGGCCACCTCTGAGGCACCAGAAGAAAGATCTGTAAAGGAGAAAATAAATGTAAAACCAACTCTTTAACTTTAGTGATTAGACACTCAGTTAAACAAGGAGACTTGTGTTTTCAGTGCTCTGTTGCCAAGTTTGTCACTCTTTATATTTTGTGAGTGTAATGAAAAAGTGGAAAGTTGTACATGAGTTTAGGACACAGAGTCCTACCATATAATGGACCTGCCACTGAAAGCCATCCTTTCCCAGTCCTGTCAGCCCTGTGTTCTTGGCTAATGGTTTGCCAGGTCAATATCTGGCTCCTTCCACATATTTTGTATGTAGGTCATTAAAGCATTCTTCTGACAAATAAGCCACATGTGTTTCAATATCCTTAGACTGCTTGCAATCCAGGATCTATATGTTCTTTTTTTCTGACTACTTTTCTGCCCTCCATCACAATCTTCTATATTCTCATTTGTTCTGCACTACAGGCAGGAATGCAGAAATGTTTTTTGGTGTTTCTTTTTGAAATCAAAATAACCTATGTGACCTGGTTTACAATGTAGCCTTATGAGCAATTGCATTAAGCACAATGAATAAAGCATTAGCATGAGAATGAACTCTAAAATAGGGAGGGGGAATGCATTTCTTTAGCTAACTTCTCCACCAAAGAGAATATATTGTTTAACTGCACCCTTTGTTACATTAAATGAAGATTTACCAAGCCAAGGATTTGAAATCTTTGGCTAATAATTGAATTGGTTAGCTGTCTAAAATAATTAGCTGTTGATAGATATAGAAGGCTTATTTTATAAGAGATATCATGCCTAGAATATTAGAATTCCCTAATTTCCCTAGAAATAGAATTCCCTAACACTGATGTGTTTTTGACGTTATGGGATCTATTTTGACTGGACTAACGCATCATTTATGGTCAATCAAATTAATGCAACATGTAAATAGGAAATATCTTGTGGGGTTTGATTGCTCATTTAAGTTATATAACAGTGGCTATTAGCAGAATTATTTGGTATTTATTACTTCACAATGCAAAGCTCTAAAATAGCAATAAACCATGCAAGCTCCTTGAAATGAATGATTTATTCAGCATGTTTAACCTTGTTAAAATTTATTAATTATCCACATATGAGCCCTATAACTTTGTTCGTGAATGATTTGACCATTTTTGCCATGAATATAGTTTAAATATAGTTTAAAACACACAACAACCATTTCCAAGAGAAACAATGAACAATTTTCAACAGAAAAGAAAAGAATACTTTGTAATAATTATTACTTGTCCACTAGCTAGCTAAAATATTTGGAATGAAGAGAGAAATCAATGTGAGTTCAAGATGGTTCATGCCAGTGAAGCTGCAACACTTGATTCAATTACTTTGCTCTTGATACAATTATTCCATTAGAATTCTTGGGAATAATGTTGACAAAACACAAACACACAAACTCTTGTATGTATATGTCTATATTCACATTGCTGGTCACAGAAAATGATAAAAAGGGTTATAGATACCAGGGAAGTAAAATCACTCTGGCTATTTTCACCAATGTTGACAAATGTTGTCAAAAGTACTCATATGATAAGAGCTACATAAGAAAGAACTCAGAAAATGAAACCCAGACTACTCCTTAATAGGTGGCTGCAAGTAAGCACCAAACTTCAGGGATTCACTGAACCTCAGTGAATTATAAAGTTATCACAAGATTTGAGACTTGTCCAAGCAATTTATCAACCTGCAGAACAAATAAAAAGTGGTAAATATTCCAGGATCCTGTGGAGCTTTTTTTACATACTGATATTTAGAGTACTTTTTCAAAGTGTCCTGTGCATTGAGTGTGATATGTGGTCCTATGTGCTTTATCTCCACATACCTATTTTTCTTTTGTGAGCATTTCTATTAAAGTTGAAGAGCCATAAAGTGTCTCTTCTTTAATATGGTAGTTTGCATATATGTTTTGCCTAGGCATAAATGGCAGCCCTGGGATGTAATCGGCTGTCTCCTGTATCCCTGTTACTGGTGCACTGAGGGAGAAATGTCCTTAAATTTATTCCAAATCCACATCTGTTTCTCCAGTTGGATAGCCTTCTAAGATTCAGATGTGATGGTGCAGCTGTTGGCCTTTTGCACATGTTGTCTCCTCCTTTGAGGACCAGGAATTAATCTTTTCCTTTTACAGAAGGAAGATACAAATAGTATTCTTCAGGGGCTAGTTTGCATTAGGCTCTTCAGCACTCAGCTCAGCGGAAAGGCAATTCCAAAAAAGAACACTTTTCCACCTCTGTGCAAGGTTCAGTCACTGCTCCCTAGCTTAACTTCCAGTAGAGGGAAGACATCACAGAAGGTCAAAGCCACAGCTGTCCTTTCCCATAATTGTGAGGGAGGCCAGCTGCATTGGAGGGTGGAAGAGCAGAAAATTGTTTACATTGTCACCTACACATAGAGACCTGTGTATTTATGATGTGAACCTGAAGTTCATTTTGCAGACGTACGGCATTAAAATACTACTGCAGGCATTTGTGGTTACACAGAAACATGTATTTATATATGACAACTTTTGTGCAAGCCCTCTTGTATATGTGCCTGATCGTTTAGCCTTCTTCACTTTCAAATATGTAGTGACTTGTGTGAATGTAGGAGGAGGCAGTTTTCACAGTGAAAACGTGAGGGAAAGATAATAACAGTAATTCCTTTGCTGAAATGTTTTAAAGGAAGAAAATAATATAAATGACGATTTCACCTTCTTTCAACTTATTGATGATAAACAGTAACACTTTCCTATGACAATTTATTCTAACAGTACAGTTTGAGAGTGAAATGTTTTACTGCCCTTAACACTGTTTTATAACATTCCTTTGTGTTTTAGTGTGTATGCCAGGACATTGTTGGAATTAGGAATGGATGATTTCAGCAGCCTAAGAGAACTAATGAAGATTAGCCTAAGTAGTTCCATGAGGTATGTAAATTGTGAGATTTTTGAGAGAAGATGACAAATCAAGGTTAAATTCTGCCTCCACAGAAGAATGAGGAGTGTAGTCAGATTATCCAGCAAGGACTGTAGAATCCTTTTAAGGAAAAAAAAAAAAAAAAAAGAAAAAGATTCTTCATTTACATTCCTGTGATTTGTTCTAGTCCTGCTGACACAGGCTATTAAAAACCTTGTTTATGTTTTAAAGACTTTTTTAAAGAGCACTTTGGGGCTTTATAGTGTTTGTAGAATGTTCTTTATAGTTAAAATTACATGCTGAGATGGCAGGCTGCTGAGCTAATATATTGTTACACTGATTAAATTGATTAAAAGCTTCATATTTGACAGGCAAATTGTAGAGGCTGAGATGTCTTTATCGCACATTTCAGTAATTCAGCTCATGTCTTGTCCTATCTAATAATCACTTCTCTGCCTCGCTGTTTAGGAATCATCTCAGCAGCGGGTACATTTTCAAATAGCATATTAGCTTCAGATCTGAATTACATGAGTCACAGTGCATTGGTGTTACAAAAGCCTTATTCAAGGTAATGGTTTATTTAGTGAAACACTTGAAATATATTCCTTTTTTTTTTCTTCTTCTTCTTTCTATCTTTCTATCTTGCTGTACTGTGAACAAAGAAAGGAATCCTTGATTTTTAGATTAGAAAATAGATACTGTTCTTACCATAACTGTGGATTGATAGGAGAGGTCACACCACAGAAGCATTTTATGTTCTACTCAGAACAACATATTCTTACTTACAAATAAGTGACAGAACAGAGCATAAAACCTTACAAGAAATTGGTGAAGATGAAACAGGCAGATAAAGAAGAGGATGAAGCAACTTACATCAGCTGCAGAAGAGACATTTTATAACAAATGTGGAAATAAAGTAATTTTTTTTTAAAAAGCTGAGGAAATCTAAGTTGCTTTAAATAAATGGAGATGCCTACAGATGAATCTGTAGCTTTCTGGTGGCTGTGCAAAAAAAGTACAAAGTATTCAGTTTGCCAACAGGAGAGACTGAAGGCAGTCCAGAAATGTGAGTTAGCTGATAGTACTGCACAGATATGGGTAGTGCAAGCCAGAAACTGCAGGTCTGCTCTACACAGTCCCATTTTGATACAGGCATTAAGCATTTTTCAAGGTAAAAGGAGATTTCTTTAGCCAGAGATCAGTGTTCAGCATAGTAATTATTAAATGAAGAATACAACTCTTGCCTAACTCATAGCATGAAAAGTAAGGAGATGAAGTGTGTCTTCCTGATTCAGACTGAAGCTCCATTAGCTCAGTACCTTATTGCTGATTCTCCTCAATGAATCACACAACCCAGCTTCTAGTTAACAGAAATTTAAAAACATCTGGAGTGTGATGATATTCTGACCACTCTATTTGTATGTAATTGATGAAGCTTATCTTTGGATTTTATTTTTGAAACTATTTAAAATATAGGCCACATAGTATCCTGTGACAATGAATTTGGTAAATGTATTATGTTCCATTTTAAAACATTCATTTCACTTGGAGATCCATTTTTCTTTTACTGTGATGAACAATAATAATTTCACTTCTTTCTTCCTACTATCCATTATGTCAGAGAACTCTACCTATGCTGCTGAAGCACCCCAGATACACCAGGGTTTCCAAAATTGCTCTAAAAACATTGGCAGCTGACAGCTCTTAATGCAGGCATAAAGAGAGTTTAAATGCTTCTATCTTTCCCTCTCCAAACAGGAATATAAAAGCGGAAGTGTACAGGAAAAGTAAATAGCTTTAATTTGGCTTGGAAAGTAGTAAGGAAATAATTGAAGGCACACAGGACTCTCAGACATGTGAAAATCTGGAAGACTTCATTTCACAGCATCTAGAAGTTGACATCCTTTGGTTTTCACATCTACAAATGCCTCTGGAAAAGAGGAGGGCCTGCTGGGAAGCACAGCTTGCCCGCCATGAGCAGAATATAGACACTGACCATAGAAATTCAGGGAAGAAATTACAAAGCCTTCTGACAAGCAATGAGAATTGCGAATACCTGTAAAATTAAAGTGTGAATCCTATATCATAAGTTTGAATCAGATGTGATATGAAGGTCATAAGGAGTTGCATAATGAAAGCAAACAGTTTAGATTTCCTGCAGGGCAGAAATGGGGACATGTGTGAGATGATAGTCATCCTAGAAGCATTTTGACATACTAACAACATATCAGCAATCCCCAGAGATGTAATGTCTAAAATCAGTCCTACACAGTGCTAGGAATTATTTATAGGAAACTACATTATTTTACAAACCCTTCCCTAATCTGTACATTGTGTGAACAAGCACATCAGATATTTTTGATTCCATCTGCAAAAGACAGTGTCCACAATCCACAAATTTGGAACTCCTTAAATTAGTCTCGTCCCAACAGTAAATTACACACTTTTCTTTCCTGTATCCCTAAGAAAGAACTTGTTTCATATCCTGTGGGAAAAAAAAAAAAAAAAAAAAGAGTTATTTTGGAATTACTTCATCTAAGAGGTCTTCAGCAGGTCATTTTCTGGTAAATCTGAGCCAGGATACTGGTGCATAATCTTCTAATATATCTCCTCAAGTGAAGGACATTTGAGAGTTCCTAAGCAATAATTTGATGTGCTTTGTCAGCAGCTGGGAAAACCCTCACAGAATTTATCTATAGCTAGAAATAAAGCACCATGTGAGCCTAAGAGAAAAATACAAAGTGCAAAGAAAATACATGTCCAATAAGCCTAATTCTTCCTTCATCAACCACTATAAAATATTGTACATTGAAGATTTTTTATTTAAAGAGGTAAAGATATCACTCATTACCCATACTGGATCATCCTGTACACTGGGGATTTGTAATTCCTATTGACTCTGCACCCTTCACCTTTTCTAATCCACAGACTTTCTTCACCAAGAGTCTCCTTGTGAATAAGATGTGGCAGTTTTCTACATTTTGTGTTGTTACACACCTGTAAAAATACGTTCATTATTTTATTAAGACGTCTCAAAGGAAAGCCAGGGGAAACTTTAAGCAAGTTATTATAAATTTTGTTCTTCTGAAGACAATTAAACCTCTGCCTTTTTCCATGTTTTGTTTTATCCCCTGTCAGTCTACATTCAAATGATAAATATAACAAAAAATGCAGGCAGTACAGAATCAGTGCCAGAAGGGTTGCTGTTGTGTTCCTCACCACATTTGGTCAATTGGCCAATTGTAAGAAGAGTGGAGGCTAGTGTTCAATAATAAAATTATTCCAGATCATGGTGGGTTTTCTTCAGTCTAATTTCAATCAAATTTTTCTAAAATCAGGAATTTCAAGACATTTGTTTTGCATATTCTGGCTACATTCCTTCTGATTGCTGTAAGGAATCCTCACAGCCTAGTTTTAAATGACTAACTGGGCTTTCCTTTCCTTTCCTTTCCTTTCCTTTCCTTTCCTTTCCTTTCCTTTCCTTTCCTTTCCTTTCCTTTCCTTCCTTTTTTTCCTTTTCCTTTTCCTTTCCTCCAGATAAGGTGATTCAGGACAGGAACATATTTGTAACAGTCTATCTTCTGTGTCTGTGTATGGATACTGGTAAAACTGACCTCCTGATTTAGACCTATTAATCAGTTTCCTGAAGGTACATGACACAAATAGCCCTTTCCATAAAGGACTGGCTTTCCGAACAAGCACACAGTTACTCTGGGACTTGGGGAACCTACTGAGCATCTCACTGGTGTACTGTAATGTGTTTTGGATATAGGCATGGGATAAGTGTATGTGTTTGATTGATTGCATTTTGTTTCCTGTTTCACTGATGTGCATCTGTTGGTACTCTAAAATTTTGAAATCTGGACTCAAATGAATAAATTCTGCAATTTGCACCAGCTTATCTTATTCCTTACAGTTCAGGCCCTTGCCATTTTTATCTGATCACAGAATCACAGAAAGTTAGCTAATGCAGAAGAAATACTACTTTGTTTCAGGATCATGAGGATTGTTAATACTTAGAGAATGATGAATATATTTGAACAAATGTATACCCAGCTGGGTATGGAAACCTTGGGAAACAACCGCAGATGATGTGTGGAAAAAACTAGTTCAAAGAAGAAACAGAGCAGTAAATTGTACATGACATTCTTCTGAAATGGTCTTGCTTTCTGGGGTCAAAGAATTGGAAGCAATTGTTGGGACTGCATATGACAGACCAGTGGGGATATGGGGAAATTCATATGAAGAAGATAACATGCCTAGAGTTTGCTGGAGCTGAAGTGATATATTGTCTCAGCAATACTTGAAGATGTCACTATTAATAAGCCAAATGACATGCACACTTAGTAATCAGTCTGAAGTTGTAGGATGATCTATTTGAACTATGCTGAAAAAGATGAGTTTCTTAACCAGAAGGGGCTGACACTCATGAATCATAAAGCTTGCAAAAATATATATATAAAAAAAATAATTCAGTGTCCCACATTATTTGGGTCACTGCCGGGATCCACATACCTTTGCTTTACTTACCCATTTTTCAGCAGAGCTCTTAAGCCTGAAGAAAATTGCCATCACTATGTATTTTTCAGTATTGATGCAGAGCACTACAGAATGTTAAAAAATTCCATTCGGACTAGGCATAAGGAAGAAGTATTTACAATGAGGATGGTGAAACACTGGAACAGGTTGCTCAGATAGGTGGTAGATGCCCCATCAGCAGAAACATTTAAGGTCAGGTTTGCTGGGGCTCTGAGCAACCTGATCTAGTTGAGGATGCCCCTGAACACTGCAGGGTGGGTAAACTAAATGACCTTTAAATGTCCCTCCCAACACAAATGGTTCTATGACTTTGTGATTATTTCCAGTGAGAAGCTCACTTATGCTAGTAGAAGCTCTGAGCAACCTGCTCTAGTTGAAGATGTTCCTGCTCTCATCAGGGTGGTTGGACTAGATGACCTCTAGAGGTCCCTTCCAACCCAAACATTTCTATAATTCTATTATTTTAATGATTCTAAGCACTAGGAACATTAATTTATATTATGATTCTTCTTCCCATTCTGAAAGAAGCAGTCAGTTTTCTGGTTAAAGAGCTCTGAAACATTGTAACAAGCTCAATTAATGTACCACATAGCTTTCTCTGAGAGCTTGTGATAGAGGATCACCAAACCATATTTATGGCAGAAGTCCCTGACAATCCATCCCATTACCTGTGAAACTCAAGCCACCGAGAAAGATCTAGAAAGATGGTTTCAGAGACAGTGATGAGTAACTGGAATAAGATATGGACTGCTATTAAAGTTCACTAGTACTTTCTCATCTGAAACTATGTGGTACACTTGTGGATAAATAGGGATAGAGATTTCCTTGTATTTTGTACTGCTGCTTCCAGCTTAAAATCCTGGCCAGAATTAAGCAAAGATCTGGAATGAATACTGAGCCACAGCAATGTCTTTTCATTCATTTTAACAAAGTTGTCTTTGCTCAGTTCTTCACAAAACACAGTTCACATTTATAGAGTACTTATAAAGAGGCAATGTTTCTGAAAAAACTCTATGAAGAGAAGACTTCAGCCTTAAAAAAAATTATAAGAAATTAGAATGTGTTTTCAGATTAATGTAGTTTATCTAAAAGAAATGCTGCAAATATTAGCTACATACTCAGTTTGTTTCAAGTCTAATTATGATTTTTTTCCATATACTTACTGCAGTCTTAACATTATTGCTGCAAGGACATTATTTAGTTTTCATTAATTTAACATATGACAAGCACAGAGTTGACAAGGTGGTCATGACACAAGGTAGAATTATGATTTTATGTGGATGAAGCATAGACCTGCATGGATCAGGAACTTCATGACAGTGAACACAATGGTGACACTTCAGCAGCAGGTCACAATGACTGACTAAAACATCTTCAAAAGGTTTCCAGAAAATGTGTGGTCATGATTTGCATTGATCAGCTAGGTAGCAAGAATTATCACAAAGACAGGCAAATGCAGAAGACTGAGAGATGCAAAATATCATGTAAAGGAAGAAAAAACATGACTACATGTCTAGCTTAAGAAGAAAATAAAAAGAAAGAGAAAAAAAGGAAAAGCTTTACTCTTTTTTTTTTTTTTTTTTTCCTATTTATATAGATAACAGTTGACACAAGACAGGAAGAAGAGTTTTAAGATTAACTGAAGGATAAAATTGATGCTTAACTGAAATCTTCATGACTGGGAAGCTATTCTTCAGTGACTGAGTACTGCTTATATTTCTTTTAGAATAGTATTGGAGCAAAGTTGAGGGTTTTTTTTCATCATACAGGGCAAAAAGCAGAAGTACTTGATCTCATACTTGTCAAAGTTTATAACAGAATGTATAGAGGTAAAGTATAACAGCAGAAACAAATTAACAGTGAATGCAAAGCTTATCTAAAACTATCATGAGGAAGGATGCAATATGGAAAGCTAGGCCATATATTGTTTTCTATATATCCAGCTTAATATTTGGATTTCAGCAGGCATAATTAACCAGATTTAGCTGTGTCCCTGAATAAAATGCTAACTTTACAAGAGATCATAAGCACTATGAAGAGTTGAGTTTTGACAAGAGGTTTAGTATGAATGACTTATGTTAGCAATATTATATACCGAGATTTTGTGTGTGTGTCTGTGTGCATAAGCATGTACATGTACTCACGTGTTTGTGTGGTTCAGAAACCATGCACAGGAAACACAGTAGAGGTCTATCTCATAATCCAACTTCTTTGGATAACATTGAACTTACTGAATTTATTATGTGCAGAATTATTTTTTATTACTTCAAATGCAGCTTTGGAGAGAATATTGTATAAACAGACATGGGCAGATTGCACAGCCTTGATAAATACCAATTCTATTATGGCTGAGCTTCAAATTCAAATTCAAATCAATTTAATTATGATTTTTTTTTCTTTGTATTGCCACAATTTTGCTTATATATTCGCAGTTAACTAATGTTAAAAAAATAATAATGTGAAAAAAATAATTTCATTACCTTTATGGCACTCATAATTCAGAAAAGTTGTTTGAAAGAAGTGTACATGGAATGGGTTATAGGAAATAATGATAAACTGTACTGAAATATATTAATTTCAGTATCATTTTCAATAAGAAACTTTCAATAGATTTCATAAGATTATGATAATTGAAGTATATGCTTTTTGGAAGGAAAACAGAGACTTACACTATTATGAAACAATAAGGGAATTCTTTTTTTTTCCTGTAATATGCCATTTTATTTAAAGTTTTCCCATTTAGTGTATTGGTTTCTAATTTACATTTAGGAAAATGTGGACATACAGCTTTTGGTGACTTCTGAGGTGGGAATTGACTACTCCTCTTTTGAAGAAGATGATACTTGTTGTGGTGTCATCACAAGGAGGGTAAAAACACTCTGCAGACATTTACCCTTGAGCTGTGTATGACAGTGAGATGGCATCTGGCACCTGAAGTTGTAAAGAAGGACCCAGACAGTGCTTCTTTAACTTGCCTATAAACAGTGTTTATGGAGAAAGCTGCTTTGGATTTAGGTGACATAACAGACCAGTAAAGGCATTTAAGCTCCTTGAAGTATGTCATATATCTGCAATAAACATTCTCCATCATGTTGGTCTGGGGAAAAAACCCTGGAGTAGGAATTTCCCAAAATATAAAAGTCAGGTGATTGAGAAAAAAAAAAAAAAAAAAAAAATTCAATTAACTTGTTTTTTCTCTTGAAAGGCTGCCTCTTGTTTTTTCTCTTGAAAGGCTGCCTCTTTCATAGAAAATCAGAGACACCATGAATCATTCTTTGGCTATGAGGCTAAGTGCCAAACTATGATTCATACCTACACACCTAAAATCTCTCCCAAAACACTGTGGAAACATTTGAATTGCCTACCTAGAACAAATCCTGAATGCACAAACATGGTTAGCTGTCAGGAAGGCCAGAAATGTACCAGAAAGCTAATTCAAAGGCATGGTAAGATGTAGTGTGTTAGAATTCTTCTAGACAAAGCTGATTGTATGAAGTTTGTTACTGTCTGTCTTCAAAGAAATAAAAGCTCTATAGAGATTACTCTTGAGAAAAATCTTTCATTTTACATCATTTACTCCTTCTCTAAATGAGGAACAAATTTTTTAAGTCTGAAAAACATTCTACATTTTTTTTCATTTTAGCCTGATCCTGCAAACAGACTGTAGAGACAGAAGTGAATCCAGACTCACAGTGGGTTCAGATTTCCTACATTCTTTTCTTTGCTAAGTTTATGCCATTTTTCATTTTTGTAGCTTACCCTTATGCATTATGTCATAATTCATTCATAAAAATCTCTTCCAGTTAAACATCAAAGGATGCTTTAGGCTAAAGAATGTGTTTTAATGGATAATATATGTAGATCCATCTGTATTAATTGTAAAGCTCATGATTCAAAATAAAAGCATAATCTTCCACTTTGGTTTGTGAAGTGGTCTCTTACCTGTTTCGACAATGAGATGGTGATTCACAACCTCAAGACACACTATGGTGTTGTACCCTACTAAGGAGAAGTAGTTGTTGGTTAGGTCTCTCAGCAGCAGAATGATGTTGAATGAATGGGAATTGAGACAACTGGATAAGATAGATAATTTTGTGTGGGACTGGAAAAAAATGAATTTAAGAGATATTTGTGTTTCTAGACCGAGGCAATAATTAGTAATTGTCTGCAAGAAAAAGACAAAACCACAATTGCAATTGTTATGAGAGAAATACCAAGTGTGTTTTAGAAAGCTTATTTTTATTCAGGCCATTTAGCAATTCTGAACAGTTTGGAGCAAGGCTGTTTTGATACCTGGGATCAGTATAATAGCAGTTGCTGCAAGGAAATATTGTCTCAGTTGACCAATGCTTTTATTTTATTTAGGTTAGTTTAGTTTCTTGCAGTACCTCATTCAGAGTGCAAGTCAGATGTAATCTCCTTGAGTGCACTCCTACTCCTGCCAGCCAGGAAGATGCAAGCAATAGCTTCTCAGTAGCAGCCAGAGTGGTTATTGATAGACTGCTGCTCAGTTGTTATGCTCCCACTTCTAAAAGGTGGGAGAGGATTTTTTTCACAAATCAGACAGTGAGACACCACATTGGAAGAAAGAAAAGAAAGGCAGAATAAATGGACCACAGGGAAAAAGGAAAAGAGAGTTTGAGAAACTTCTTCAGAAAATCTCTGGCTCAGAATTATTCAGAAAAGGAAGCTCAAGGGGGAGGGAATCATCCTCTCTAAGCTGCTTGGAAGTGCACAGAGCTCTCAAGAGGAGAGTAAGTTACAAAGCTAGGAAATGCTACTAACAATATATTGGTCTGTTTTCTCTCTCCCACTCATACCTTCTCCCCATTTCCAAAGATTTAAAGTTAGCTGTGATTAGCCTGGTGAACCTGGTGGGTGATTCCCTGAAAAGAAAGAAACCTACAATATTTAAACGTAACATATGATATAAGCATGAACCAAGTCTCACTCACTGTTTTATGGCTGGAAAAGAAAGGAACACAAGGGTTTTGTGATTTAACAATTGTGCTAATAGCCAGATAGCCTGGTGTCAGAGGGTGCCTGAAACAGACCTCAACGTTTTTCTGGTATAGAGGAAGAAATCACAAGATGTTCTTTTTCTCTGTCATAACCAGGTGTTTGTTACTTGATCTCAGTAGTGGATAGAATTGTGTGTCCTCTTTCCCCCCTCCCTCTTGCATATTCATTGAGTGTTTGATCTCTCTCTGATGAACTGTGTTCTTTAAGTTTTATTCTGGTGTCCATTGAAAGCCAGAAGAGAGCAAGAAGACTTTTAGCTGAATACTAGCTATAGTGGACAAGCTACCATTTTGTGCTCCAGAAAAATTAATTGCCAACAGTCCTCAATATACTAGTGAATTATGAAAAGTGAAGAGAAGCATTTAGAAACATTGGACTTGCCATACTGGGTCTGGCTTGAGATCCACATTGCCTAGTATTTTGTCTCTGGAATTGGCCAGAAGTTAATTAAAATGGTGTTTTTACAGAAAATTTAAACGTGTGATTCCCTGCTCTATTGCCAATACAACATCTATTTTGGCAGAGGAAATACATGGCATCTGTTAATATGCAAGAAAAAGGAGCTTTATGGAGGAAACTAAAATATATCTTTGGCTTTGTTAGTGTAAAGTAATTCATGGCTAATTGTAAGCAGATACTACACTTAAATACTGGGTTATGTCCTAAAATAATGTAAATCTTACAGCTCCATTGCTATCAGCAGGGCTATTTTGAGCGACATATGCTAACAGTGTGTTTCATAGTGAGAAAGATTGATCACACTAACAGAAATTCCAGTTCACTTTCTTCACTTTTTCCCTCTTTTGAAGATTATTTTAATGCTCTTTTCTCTCTCAATTCAAAAAGGTATACTTCATTTGAATTTATAAAGCAAGCTAAACAGAAACTTAATCTTGGTCTGATTCTCTGCTGTCCTGTACCCTTTGTAGCCACTTCAGAATAAATGTTAAAGGTTTTCACTTGTATTTAGTGGCATTTAGTATTCAGTTCACCCAAGTGGAAATGACAAAAAGGATAAAGGGCAACATATGATAAAAGTACAAAGCCCTAAAGAACCAAAGGAAAGCAGTAGTTGTTTCTGTTCATGATTTTTGATGGCAACAGATTCATTGCAAAAAATATATGTGTTTTGTGGAAAAAAAGTGTACGTTATGTTCCACACTATATCAGAATACTGTCTATATAGTATTGTTTACAACAGATAACAAAAAGATACGTAAAATTGTATGAACCTTGCATGTAAAATGCCAATGCTGATTACATATAAATTAGTACATACTTCCATTCAAATTATGCATCCAGAAGTCACTGTCTTCAAAATCCAGAAAAGCACATCTGTTCACAGTAGAACCTCAATTGGTTTAATGTATTTAACAAGAGTTTTAGCTATATTTATGTTACATGTGACTTTAAAGATACATTCTAGCAATGCCATTCAGAAGAAATGGCAGTAAGAAATTCAGTAGAATATGAAATACAAATATTCATGTAGATGAGATGCAAAGTTAACTTTTGATTTCTTGGTGTCTTAAGCAGATTATGGTTTTTATCAAGGCTGAGGATCTTTAGCAAAACAAGATATTTATTTGCTGTCAGCTTTCAAACTGTAATATTTATTGCTTTTTGCATTGTGTACCAAGCATATCAGATATTCCACCACATGCTAACACTATGAATTGGTTATTTCAAACCTTTTAAGATATGTATATTTTGGCAAGGGAAGAGAGAACACTGCTAGTAAAAGACTCAGAAAATATGGAGAACATTTTTCATAAGTTCTGAAGAAAAGTTAATTAACAAACCATATGGGAGTAAATAGAAAAGGAAAAAGATGCTGCGCTAGCATGAAGACAGCAGACTGAATAAAGGCAATCATATGTGCATTCCAGAGGAGAAATAAAAGCAATATCTTTTCACTTAGAAAGCACCTCTGAGTCTGATACAATAACACTGGTAATAATACCTTAGTGACTTATGATCAAATTCAAAACAGTGTTAGGCTTTTACATTGAAAAGTAGGATCTAGAGAAAGTTTCCTCAGTAACTCCCTGATGAGGGAAGCTCTCTGTCAACTGAGTTCACCCTGTGCCTGCAGCTAAACTATATACATCTTACCAGGGAAGCCTGGCCTTAATGATTTTTTCCCAGCATTCATCTAAATCTGACTAGATCTAAACCAAATCTCTAAATCAAACTCAGTTTAGTCACTTGAAAAAACATCATCAATACCCATGACATTACACCCTGAAATTGAAAGCTCACAGGAAAAAAAAAAAAAAAAAAAGAAAAAAAAAAATTTGTCATATTATAAAAGAGAGGGGAATATATGTCATTGCATAGCTAATACTAGTGAGCTGCTGATAGATGGTCAGTGTGTAAGAGGGGATATGATGCCCCATCCAGTTAGAGCACTCTTAACAGATCTGGGGTATTTATCAGTAATGGCTTTGTAACAGTGTTCAGCTCAGGTACAAAAATGTTTGAGTCTGGTTCCTCCTGACAGTATTGTAGGTATTTTGTTATTGCTGGTTTTCTTTGGGTGTAGTGTTTGTTTGTTGGGTTTTTTTGTGTGTTTTATTTGATTGTTTGCTTGTTTGTTTTATTTAATGCAATGTCTAATTCAGAATAAATGCAGGGAACTGGGAGGTGTATCCTTCGGCCAAAACAGGAAAATTTTTTTTATTATTATTATTTTTTTTGTTTGTTTTTACAATTCCTCAAATATATCTTCAGGAGGAACTTGAACACTACACACAGTTTCTCCCATGTGTCTAGGATCCCAACAACCTTTGATTAATTTCCACTAAGTACTTAGACTGTTCTTTTGAGGGCTAAAGACTGAAGACCTCAGGTCCTATTAAAAGTCAATACAATGTAGCTTCCTAAATATGCATCAGTTAAATAGAAGGGATTGCTGTTCCCCATCAGAGACACACAAGTGTTCCACGTGCTCATTCCTTACAAGTGACACATGAATTTCAACACAAAGATTCACCTGGAAACAGGGGCAGCATTTGCAGTATTATATTACACCAATTACTGAAAAGACTTAGTGAGTCATATGGTACTCATTTATCGTGTTGTTACTTATGTGGATATGGAAAGGAGCTCATAAAAATATTTAACATATACCATTAACTAAACCTATAGAAACTCCATAAAGCATATGCTTTACTTGATTCCATTATGAGTAATTAGAGTAGCGCCTAGCATCTGTAATTCAAATCAGGGCGTGACTGTATGAAGAAATATGCAGGCATATAATAAGACATGGTCCTGACCTCGAAGAAATGTCAGAAATCATTATGTATCAGCATCCTTGCTATATATTTTAATGTCTTACACAGACTTCTCAAGGGCCTCTTTGAAATTTCCAGAAAGACAGAAGAGAGTATTTTCATTTTTTTTTAACTATTCTATCCTATGCCAAACCTTAGCTGGGGCATAATTAAAGTGGGTTCTACTCCATGAGGTTTATGAGTTAAGTGCAAAGTTTAATGTTAATATTCTCTAGCATATTCATGCAAGGTAAAAATGTGTTAATTCGCAGCTGTGTCTATGAAATATGTCAGATCTCCTTTGGGAGCCTGAAATGTTCTTTGAGACAGTGAACTGAAATATGTGTACAGTGATCAACAACATATTTGATGTAATCTGAAGCATCTTTGTGCAAATGTTTGCGGTCAGTAGTTTAATGTTCCAAATTTTCAGGAACTATGAGGGGAACTTCAGATTTACTTCCTGGAAAAATTACTATAGGAGAAACTCATCTGAAGTAAAAGACGTAAGTGAAGTAAAAGACCTAAGTGAAGTAAAAGACCTAAGTCAGGTTAACTATTAAGTTAAATACACATAGAATATTTTGCATTTCCAGATCAGCTCTGGAATTGTATCACAAAACTTTGATAGAGGGGAGATTTCTCTTGGTGTGATTTGGAAGGGAAAAGAAAATTCCTGCGTTTCTTTGTTGTTTGTGTTGTTTTCTTTTGTTTTGGTTTTTTTCTTGTTACCACCTAATTCAGCTGTGCATGTTAGAAGGAAATAAACATTTGCTACTGCAGGATCAAAGATGAGAAGGAAAACACATGAATGTTTAAATTACATATTGAGGGAGCATGAGAGAAGAAAGCTTTGACAAACTGGGGCAGATACTCACTTTGGGAACTGCTGTGAGTGGTGCTTAGTGGATGTCTCAACAACAGGCAGAGATCTAGTTGGGAAGGACTGTATAAAGGCCAGAGCAGAAGCCATTCCTGTCCAGAGCAATTACTGCAGAGGGAGGTATGTCCTCACGTGGATTGAGTGCTCCAGACACCTCCTGTGCTTCTGGGTACAATATCATGCTCAGGCTGCAACCCAGCACAGGCCAGGGCGAATGAGAGAAGACTTCTCATTAGACCAGCAAGGCACTTCTCATCCAGATCACACCCAGAGACTTCAAGAGGCAGAACCTAAGCTACTGGGAAACTGGGAACAAAAGCAGGTGTATGTGCAATTCATGCCCCTGTCGGGTTTTGCTATGCTGTGGGATGAGGAAACACTGTGCTGTATAGTAAGCATTCAGAGAAATTTATAGCCTAAGTATGTAAAGAGCAAGCACAAGCACAGCAAGGGTTGCAGCAAGATTACAAACCCAAATCCATCACTAGTATTTTCTCTGTCCCCCTGTGCAGTATCTGTGCAGCAGGGTTTTTTTTGTCCAGCTCTGGTGTTAAAATGTCATGTACTGCAGCATCAGGAAAGGGGCAGGAAACACGCAAATCATATAATGGGGAAGAATCTGATAATCTTAGGTCTCTGTGTTTCTCTCATCATCTTGGCATCTCTTGAATCTTGGTGGTTTGTAGGAAGATCTGGGTTTAAAGAGGCATATGGGCTCCAATGTGTCTCCTGGATTCTGAACTGCAGCTTACACAGCAGAACAGATCTCTGAGGAGAAAAGTTTATCCTGCTGAAGTGGATTTTTCAGTTTAGGCTGAGCAACAGTTGAATGTACCATAATTTATTGTTTTAAATGAACTAGTTTGAATATATCTGTACTTTGCTGTTGTAGCCACCTGGGATAATAATTTGGGAAGATAGCAGTGTATCACAATTCTGTAATTCTGTCTCATTTTTACTCAATTTAGATAAATGTTTATTTAATTCTTTGAATATCAAAAGTATTTGAAAATGCTGAGTGGCACATAAAAATCATTTTTAAGGCCCAATTACAGATAAGACTTTCACCTCATTTAAAGATCAAAATTTAAACATATAATTAATCTTAAATTAAATTTGCTGAGTATGGTTGGCTTGCTGGATAGGTACCTAAATGGCTTGACTAAAGATTCAGATGATTAATTCCTTCAGATGCTACAGCATAACTCATGTGCTTCTCCACTTCTGTTTAAGGTGGTAGGCAAGCTTAATACCACAGACATCATTTCAAGAT
Source organism: Megaceryle maxima (assembly GCA_024605025.1). Taxonomy (NCBI): domain Eukaryota; kingdom Metazoa; phylum Chordata; class Aves; order Coraciiformes; family Cerylidae; genus Megaceryle; species Megaceryle maxima. The sequence continues at coordinate 97,162 of JANHGN010014600.1, read as the reverse complement.
GACCAGCAGAAACACAAACTACAAGCTCTCTGGATGGGAATGTCAGGGAGCATCAAATGTAGGTAGAACACTTTGATCTTGTCAGTGCAAGCCACTTCACAAAGTAATAACACGGTATCCAACTTGGGAGAACAAAAAGAGAGTAAAAAAGATCTGGAGACAAGGAATTCACAGGAAATTGTAGTCCAGCAGATTTTTAAGAAATTATTTCTGATAATAGATATCCTGAAGGAAAGGCAATGTCATGTGGAATTTCTGGACCCAAAAAGTCAATGGTGAGATGAATACCGATTGTGCTGGGCTCTGTTTGAGAACCTAGGTATAGTATTAGCTCCAAATAATCAAAAAGGTGTTTAGAAGCTTATTCACCTTAACTGCAATAGTTAAAGGACTTAAAATAATAATAACAGAAGAAAACTCAAGAAAATAATTCCAAAATTTCCAAAACACTCCCTCTGAAACATCCCTTTTTTTTTGTTTTGTTTTGAAAAGTCACCTTTTTCTGAATATACACAATGCTGAATAGCAAGAAGAAATTAAACACGGAAATATAAATGGGAAGTTGGTGCTAGATTATAAATCATGACAGGATTTGTAGGTAACAATGACAACTTCATCAGTGCTGTAAAGTTAAATCTTTATTTAAGATTCCAAGTTGAGGATAAAAAGAAAAAACATGACAAAATCCAATCAAACAATATTGCTAAAGAATATTTATTATAAAACCAAAACGTCAGGGTAAGTGGTTCAGCTTCAGAGACTTTCTTTTTTTTTCTTACTAGTTTTTTTCTTATGTGAGATTAATATGTTGTTAGCACTTATTACTTTTCCAGACTCATGTGGATTACTGGTATGCTTTGTTAAGACTTATTTGTATTGTATGATCTCATAAAGCTTAAGTGAAACTGAGTGATAGAGTCTGCAGACAAATCTATAAATTGTTGTCCACTGCTGATGTTCTTGGAACTATGACCTTAAAAATAGCCAGATACAGCAATTATAATTGCTCTTTATAATAGCTCTGCTATTCTCATTTTGCACCTATGGCACTGCTAGGCCTTCCATGACATCAGGAAATTGAGAAAGAAATGCACATTGGAATCAATTAGAACTTTTTGGCACATGTTTCTACAACAGACGTATCTCTTAAGCTGAGATTTGGGTTATTTTTCAGGCAAAGGAATGCTGAACAGAAAAGAAATAATAATTGAATCTCTGTAGAACAGACAAGAACACTCAGTGAAAAGAGTGAGAATAAGTCAAAAGGTCACTGAGAAGTGGGAGAAATTTAAAAAAAAAAAAAAAAAGTTTGGAAACAATTGCAATACATTAGCAGAAGGAGTTGGTTAGCATCAACACCCAGTCCCTCAGCAGCTCGGTAACTGAGAAGTTTACAGGAAATCTCTAGGAATTCATTCCTTCATCTATGCGCCTTGTAATCTTGGTGGTTTATTTTCCAAGACAAACGTTGTGAAAAACAATGGCATTTTAAGGCCCATCTGGTCAAAAGATAAAAAAGATGTGTTATGTTGTGTTAGTGTATACTAAGCTATTCAGAAAAGGCATGCATAGTTACTGCTCTGTGCTTACATACTTGTTCCTCATTACGGTTATGGCCAAGCTTTTTTCTGGGAAATACAACTCTCTACCACACTTTTAAATTTACTCAGAACTGAGTAGCAGACATCTCAGAACAGATGCATATGCAAGTCTCCTGGTAACTTTCCTCCACTTTAACAACCTATATCAGTGCATAAACTTGACTCTCACTTACTCACTACTCAGTTTCCATAATGAACTTTAATAAAGGTCTGATAAAAGACTTTTGGACACTGAAATAGACTATATCAACTGGGTTTTCATTATAAGCACTAATGTTGACCTCTTTGAGGAATGACAACATATTTTTGAGGTAGAACAGTCATAAACATACGTGAAAGACTGTTCTTATTATTGCCAAGGAAACTAAATTTTTCTGTATTCCTGATTTTTAATTTTACTATAAAATTTCAGATTTGGTAGAGATCTATTTGAATTTATTTGCTAAACTTTTTAATATTTTTTTAAATTAATATTATTTAATGACATTTCTGTTTAGTAATCATGCAGCAAAAATTCACTTTCAGATTTCAGTTGGAAGATTGGCAGGTATATTTTAAGATATATGTGCATGGTTTTCTTTTCATGCATTTAATTTCCATAATAGCCTCACCCCACTGTACTTTACTAAAGAACTGTGTTTTTAGCACTATAGGATATTAGCTTTGAATCTAAATAAAACATTGTTTACAACATTTAAGTAACAGCTGTTGACAAAGTTGTCATCATTATTTTTGCTGAGGAATCTAAGATTTGTAAATATTATTAAAATCATACCAATTTTAACAATCTATAGCTAAATCCTAATGCTTGCAAAATTACTACATTCCATAATTTAACTTAAGTTTTACTACTAATAATTACAGAATCTGTGATATGCAATGACCCATTAATTGCCACTGGTTCTTTCTTCCTTGAACACTTGAACTTTTTCTTTTCATGGTTTTTGACCTAATATAGAATGACAGTTTCATAGCACATTTTAAAGCTGCTATTCATTTTTCAGGTCACTGCCATAGGGTTGTTCCATATTTTCAAGTACTGGATAATACTATCAGCAATGGAACATTGTGATATTTGTGCATTTGTATATCCTGGACATTAGGAAAAAAAATTTTCACTGTAATGGTTGTCATGCATTGGAACAGGCTGCCCAGGGAGATGGTTCACCACCATCCCTGGAGGTGTTTAAAAGATGTATGGATGTGGTGCTTGGGAATATGGCTTAGTAGTGGGTTTGGTAGAGTAGGATTAATGGTTGGACTTGATGATCTTAAAGGTCTTTTCCAACCTAGATAATCCTATGATTTGACGATTCTTTTCTGGTATGGTGTTGTCGTAGGAAGATATTTTTTCCTCTCTCTGTCATTCATATTTAAAAAGAATGAGCTTTGTCCATTTTTGGATGTCATTGCATGGACTATTTCAAAACTCTTAAGTACAATAATTAGTGTCAGTATTTCCTATTCTCAATCTGTTAAGAAAGCTTATTTTTTAAGATTGGTGAAGTGTCTTCAATCAGGATGGCTTTGAAACCTTTTTGTGACAGTGTCAGTTACACACAGGTCAGTCTCTGACTATGTGAACTCTGAAATCATGAAGTCACTCCAAGGTTGTCAGCAGTGTGATTGCCATAGGAGGAATGGTGTGCATTCATATTATTCTAACCTGGAACAGAGAAACAGGGCAGATATCTCAAAATTTGTTTTGGCTTTCAATGATGCAAATAGGCAGAAAGTGTTAACCAAATATTTTTTCCAGACTCAGAAAAGGTGAATTATATTTTGTGCATATTTCAGATTCCTTCATATTGTAATCAAATAAATTCACTGTTTTATCCTAAAAAAAAAATAAAAAAAAATCTTGTATCTGTTTCTTCACTTCTGAAATGTACTTTTTTGAGACTTTGACACTATATTTGACACTATATTTGATTGCCATCTTTTGAGCTGCGACTAACTGTTTTATGGTATTTTCTGTTGACTAATGCAGTATTATAGAGATTCTCTTTAGACTAATCCAAAAAAGCTTTGCAGAACATCAAGGTCTGAAAAGCATATGTCATACACCACTTCATTTGAACATTATTAAACGTTAATTTAAATTTAATTAAAATTTACTGACAAGTGTGGGTTTGTGTTGGTGTACTGCCTTGAAAGACATTATAAATATTTTTTTTTTTAAATTGTCACAACCAACAGGATAACTTGTTCATTACATGCAATTCCAAAAAGATGCGTTTTAATGAAAGCATGTGCCTTGTTCCTTTTACCTACTAAAATACCATGTTTGAGTGTGCAATAGATTATCGGTTAGAAAATTCATATTGTTGTGAAGAAATAGAAGAGTCATGGTTGAAATTCTGTGATAATTTATGCCAGCAAGAAATCATCCCATGGCTTTGACAGAGTGGGTCATATAGTTGATAGAACAGTTGGGTAATTTATCATATGTGCTTTTTTCAGGTATCTATTGATGCAAAATAAGTCCTAAGAAGACTTTAAATGGATTTTTTTTTTTTTTTCCCCAGAAAAGGACCTTAATCTGAAGTAGCTTCATGGGCACCATCACTTTGAATAGAAACAGCATCAATGATAGCTGTTTTAGATACTACATTAATTAACTTACTGTAAATCTGGAAAGATCCTGTGGGCATTTCAAAGGAAAAGAACTGCATTGTTTTCCTGACAATAATCCGATGCTTTAAAAATTAATTTAATTTATATGTATTACTTTTAAATGTGAGGTTGAACTGTTCCATATTTTTACAGAGAAAAAATGCCTTCAAATAAGGTGAAACCGAATGACATGTTCCAAGTACTTAATCTCAGGCAGTTGAGACAAGAACAGAAAATAATAAGGCATTTTACTGTAAATAAATACAGCAAGGGAGATGCCATTTAAAAAAAAGAATGTATCAAACCAGCATATCTTTATATACAGTGACTGCAATATCATATTGCTTGAATTTTTGCTTCAGTATATAATTTCCCCATCTAAATTGCAGGGTTATTTTAATGAACTTTTATTTCAGTGATGTGAACATCAGAACTAAGTATTTTTTATTATCTATATAATTTTAATCATAGAATTTAATGTGCTGCTAATAGTAAGT
>JANHGN010014600.1:69320-79350 GCA_024605025.1 Megaceryle maxima | reverse complement strand
TTTTATTATTTCTTTATTTAATAATATTATATTTTATAATATTATATACTTTATGATATTTTATTATTCTTGTTGCTACTGTTCTTTTTAAACAGACAGATATATGTCTAAAACTAAAAATAAATCATCTCTTGGTCCAGTCTTTTGGAGACTGATTAAGATGGGAAATTACTAAACAGAAGTGTGCATGAACAACTTATATGTTCAGATATAAAACTTTTCACTCCACTGACATGAATTATATTTCTCTCTCCTTAGTTCTCTTTAGTCAAAAGTATTCTCTCGAGTCTTCCAGCAATGTACTTCTAGCAGGCTAGCTACTTTGTAACTCAGTAAATCCACTTCTTGGTAACTGCCATTTCTCCTCCTGTAGGTCAATTTGCTCTTGGCTCTGTCCCCTCTAATGCTCACTGCTTCTACTCTTCTGTTAAATCAGTCATGGGCTATGTAATCTCCTGTCCCTCTTTTTTACAGTTTCTAAATTTACTGTCAGGTTTGGTAGTTGTCATTCCTGTTGTTGATTTCTGCTTTTAATGACAGTATTTATATATAAATTATATAAAATCTTTCTCCCCTTTCATGAAGTTTTACTTTACTTTGAAATTGCTTGTGAGAAAGAACTGAGTACAAATTTAGAAGTCGTCTGAGTGCATTCATATGGACCTTATTCATGTTCTTTGCCTGATGGCCACCCACCTGTCTGACCTTTAAAGACAAACAAATTCTTTAGCAAGTTATGCTTTCAGGACACTATAAACTTAAAAAAAGCTTAAAAATGCAAAGTACATTAAAATAGAGGTTTGACTTAGAACTGTCTGTATTTTAGACCTACAGACCATTTTTTTTTTTGTGTTTCTGCACTAGTCTCTGGATTTTTATGCTTTGTGTCTTTCTAACATCTGGCTTAAGGAAAGAAAATAGAAATGCCAGCATAGCTCATACTCTGTCACAACATAAAAATCATGTATTAAATGTGATTATAAGTTTCCATGGCCCAGTGTAAATTTACTCATTGTTCTGATCATGTACTCCAATGACTGCTCTTGACATCTGAGCGTGCTTGAGAGTCACTTAAATTTTCCACTTGAGCAATGAATTTCCCACAGTCTGTAAGTGTCATGTGCTTGGGTGGAGCAAAAGAAGTACTCAGGTAAGGAAGGAATTCAGTGGGCAACAGCAGCTTACAGCACATAGGGTAGCTGAGATTTTAAGCAGGGTTGGGAACTGTTGTACATGCCTGAAGATGTGCTAAATAAAGTGGAGCCATGTCAGTCCCCAAAACTCGCTGTGATGTCTTGAGGCGCAATGCAGACTTGCTGTCAGAGCCCTTACCTAGATTTTCAGGCAGGCTTGGCAGTACAGTAAACTCTCTGCTCTCATAATTATATTACTTGCAGCATCCATCACTTCTATTTTGAAGGCATATTATAGGTAATGACAGCTTCTCAACTGTCTCAGGCTGAAAATGGGAGAGCAACAGAGAGATCACAGGTAGGATGATGTCTTTATTTTCATATGGGCCCTGTGTCCATAGGATCCAAGCCTGAAAATGCATACCCCACAGCTGGGTGTCCTTCTTGTCCAATGCTGGGAAACTGCATATGCCAGGGCTAAAGATTCTAAGGCATACCCACAGGAAATTATGATTATGATTATGAAATGATTAAAGGCCTGGAGCACCTCTACTATGAAGACAGGCTAAGAGAGTTGGGGTTGTTCAGCCCCAAGAGGAGGCTCTGGGGGGACATTATAGCAACCTTCCAGTACCTGATAGGGGCCTGTAAGAAAGCAGGAGAGGGATTATTCACAAGGGTTTGTAGTGACAGGACAAGGGGCTTTAAACTAGAAATGGGTAGATTTAGGTTAGACATTAGGAAAAAGTTCTTTAATATGAGAGTGATAGATCACTGGAATAGGTTGTCCAGAGAGGCAGTGGAGGCCCCATCCCTGGAGACATTCAAGGCCAGGTTTCATGAGGCTGTGAGAAGCCTGACCTAGTTGGAGATGTCCCTGCTTATTACAGAGAGGTTGGACTAGATGACCTTTAGAAGTCCCTTCCAACCCAATACATTCTATGATTCTATGAAATCCACTACTCTGCAAGAAAACCCTAGCGTCCCAAAAACATTTTCCAGTGACAGCTCTACTTACCAAGACTTCATTTCTACAGCCCATAGCATAATGAAATCTGAGCTGCCACTTTCTAAGCATAGCACTGTCTGTCCTAGACCTGCTTAGACATTTTGAGATAATATGGGAAGAGTTCATAGTAATCATACTGTGAGTAACTTTCCTTGCATTGACTTCCTCTGTAACTCAGACCAGTAACTTAGGTATCAAAGCTAGAGCTGAAATATAGTCTGAATATATACTTTTTTTTTTTTTTTAAGACAGCTGTTATGTTTTGTTCATCTCTAAAAAAAAAAAATCTTTCCCCAAACTATTGCTTACATTAATGTTTCCTCTATCGCCATCCTATGAGTACATTCCAAATGTTTCTGCAGTACAACCTGTCCTATCCCCTTACTGGAGAGCAAGAAGATGTATTAATACAGCTCACAGGAGGTGTTTTGGTGTCCTTTAACAAATAAGAGTGGCTAAGTTAAGAATAACAATGGTAGAAGAATATGACTGTAGATATTAGATGTGAATTTACACTAATTTGAATTATGATGAACTATCTTAAAAAAATTACAATGCAAATTTGAGATTACCCCTCTCGGTTTATCTAATCATACTGCACTATATTTGTCCTGGCATACTCAGAATTCATACATTTCCAAACAAGTAGAAACCACCTCTTTTTCCTGGCTGATGACATCACATTGAACTTATTTGTACATAATGTACTGTGACAATATAGGAATTTACTAGGAGTCATTTGATAAAAGCAACTGAAGGATCAGAGGTAGAAGGGACATTTCTATGAAGATACCTAAATAATGTTATTAATAATAATGAGGTAGCACAATGATACTGAATGGTAGAAAGAGGGACTAGGTAAACATAATGAAGGAAAATAATGAATCAAAAAAAAATTATGTAGTTTATATGTGAAGATTTTCCACATTGAGAAAATCTTTCTGTCTAATACCAGTAAGTCTCTGTGTTTGACTCCAAAGAGTTTTACTAAAAGTGTTGGTGAAAAATTGAAGGTGAAGAACAAAAGTATTTGATCTATATGATAGAGACGTACCAAAAGAACATAGGGTCCGTCAAAACATGAGGTCTTTTCTATTTCTATCATTCATAATCCAGATTGATAGACATGGGCTTGTATTTACCACTTTCTTTCTCACCATGGTAATAATTTTTATTTCCTTCCTGTCATTCTTTTCTTGCAGATTATTTTTCTCTCCAGATATAACCTCTATGATATGTCTCATAGGCTTCTCTTTCTCTTACATCTATGTTCTCTGTATTGACAAAGGTGTTATTGCTCACTGGAAGCTTTTGTAAGGTAATAAACTGTATAAGAATTTATGCTTTTTGAAACACTTTTATTAGAAAGCTGTGGTGTCCTAAACAAGTGAGTATGCTCATGATATGGAGATGTGCCTGCACATTTTAGGATAATCTTTTCCTCTCTTCTAATGCCTTCTCCAGTTTAATCTCTCTAGGCAGAAGAACATTTGTCTCTTTTCTACATCTGTTTTCATTAACCTTTTCCTCCTTTTGATTTCCCCACTCCTTTCTTCCAGTTAGTTTTTGGCTTCTGCAACACTACTAAGCAAAGTGCAACCAATTGCATCATTTAGCCAGGAACCAGTTTCAAATGACAGTGATAATTAAAGTCAAATACCATTCTTACTCCTGTTGCCAGGGAGAATATGTGATAACACCCACACTCAAGGAACAATTTTTTTTTTAAATATTCCACTGCATCCCACACAATGAGATATCATGGGAGAAAGGTCAGAAGGAAGACTAGAAGATGTCCTTTAGCTTCTTCACTAGGGAGCTGTTGCTCTCTTCCCATGAAAAGCTTCTTAACTCCTTATCTATCTGAGCACTGGGTATAATGATTTGTTTTCAGCTGCCTTTCTGACACTCTTCTTTGTTTGCTCCTTTTTCTCTCTGCTTAAATCACATAAAATGAATCCAACAGTGAAACATATCATATTTTCCTGCTTCTCATTTCCTTGTCCTGGACTCATATTGCAAATGATATCTACCTGATTTACAATGATTGTCACTTCCCTGCTAGTTCTTCCTTTTCTTATCACCTGAAAAATTTATGTGAGAATGAATTGCTGACAGGAAAGTTTAAGCATGTGCTGAAAATCATGTATATCACAGATTTCCAGTGAAACACTCAAAATCTCAAAGTTTAAAATCTTCTCCAAAATACTTGATTCTTTACATTACAATGAAGGAGGTATACAAGTGATATTTGTGCATGTATTTGAAGGAATGTAAAACATGTATCAATTTCAACAAATAGTAAACATAGGAAGAGAGAAAACTAAATATAAGAAAAAATATACTGGTTTTGGTAAATGAAATAGACTTTTCCTTTTCTTTACTAACTGAGACTAAAGATCTTTTTAAGATGATGATGTTATTCTTCCTGGTAGAATGTGGGTGAAAGATTAAAGTGTTTTAGACAGGATTCAGGTAGTCTTCTGACTTAATCTTAACCTGTTTAAAGTCTGAAATCTTCAAAGACTCCAAGAAAAAACACAGGTATCCTGTACTTGTCAGAGCAAAACTCTCTGAAGCCTTTCAAAGCTCATGATACTTAATGCTTCTCAATTCTTTATATTTATTATTTGTCCTTTAACATATATTTCTGAAAATAATAGATGAAATATTCTCGGACCACAGTTTAGTAGTTACAGCTTATGAAAAAAAGAACACTGTTTACTATAAAGAGACATTATTTCAAAAAGGCTAAAATGTGATGTTGGGAAAGAATTCCTCCTCAGAAACTGTAAGTTTTTGTGACCTTACTTCTCATAAAGAAAATACAATCTTTTCATTGCTTGCTGTGATGTTAGAACCATGAGTAATCAATGATGCTGCTGTGGATATCATCATAGAATCATAGAATATCATGTTGGAAGTGACCTCAAGGTTGGAAAGGTCCAACCTTTCCTGGCAAAAGCACAGTCTACACAAGGTCACCCAGCCTGCCCATCCAGATTTATCTTAAAAGTGTCCGATGATGAGGAATCCACCACTTCCATGGGGAGATTATTCCAATGGTTTATTGTCCTTGTTGTGAAAATTTTCCTCTTGTGTCCAATCAGAATATCCCCAGGAGTAACTTGTACCCATGTGACTTTTGGTTTGGTTTGGTTTTTTTGTTTGTTTGTTTGGGTTTTTTTGTTTTGTTTTGGTTTGTTTGTTTGTTTTTTATTCTTCTTTTCCTTTCCCTGTGACTCTTTGTCAAAAAGGCATGGAACATGGTGATAGGATCTCCCCTAAACCTTCTTTTCTCAAGGCTGAACAAAACAAATTCTTTCAGTGTTTCCTCACATGGAAGTTTCCCATTCCTTTGATTATTGTGTATTATTTGTGACCCTTCTCTGGACTCAGCTTGTCCACAACTTTTTTTGCATATCAGGGACCAAAACCGAACATAATAATCCAGGTGTGGCCTGACAAGCACTGAGTAGAGTGGGATAATGACTTTATCTAATCTGGTGATGCCCTTGATGCAAACCAGCATTCAATTGGCTTCTTTTGCTGCAGCAGCACAGTGTTCACTCACATAGAGTTTTTTCTCCAACATAGTCTTAAGAAGTGAATACTTGGCTTTTTCAGGCAGTTTGAGGAGTGAGACTCAGAAGTGTAGTGCAACAGGTACTAGACTCCTACAAAATGATCATCATCCTAAATTTGATTTAATTTTCTTTTATCAAAACCGGTAGTGCCTCTATGCCTGCAAAGGTGGGGTTGGATTAGGTCTCATTGTAAAATGAATCCACACAAATGGTTTTATATTCCCTCTCTTAAAGCCCCGTCTTAATGTCTTTCTGAAGCACACTTATCAGGTTAATGAAATCTACAAATAAGAAAAATCTTCTTATGTGAGGATTTAGTCATTTGGGTTAACCTCTTCTTATTGCAATAACCTGAAACAAATGACAGACTGATAGGAATATGAAATGCTTCTTTAATGAACTGTTGCAACTTACTACAATTTAGACCTTCAGGCTACTGACATATAAATCCCTCTTATATTGTCTGAACAATTACAGTGGATTTGTGACTGATAACTGACTGCTGTGGATTAATCTCTTAGTTTGTAATGTCGTCACACTCAGTTTTTGTGGTTGAGAAGTCCATTACACGTAACAGAAGAGGCTGACATCCTTTGGGTACCAAAATGTTGCTGTATGTGGTCTCTTATGTTGCCAAATCATACTTTTGTAATAAAAGGATAACCTCTCTAGTACATTTTCAGATATTTCAAGTCACATGTCATGGTGTTATTTGGAATGCACATAATGTTTCACCTGATAAACATATTGCTATTACTCAAATGCTTCTGGTTGCTATCCCTTCTAAGCCAGGCCTAACACACACCGGGTTTGGATCTACTCTAGAGAACTGTAACAAAACAATCAGAACTATCCTGTGATGATCAGTCTGGCTATATAACTAAAGTTAACATACATCTTTTCCATGATTGCCATAAATAATGGAAGAAAAAAGAGCAAACACCTCTCATGCCTGATAACCTGTGTGGTTCTTCTCATTCAAGAAGAAATGCATGATGAAACTTTTAAATTCCTTCTACAGTCAGACTAAAAGAGAAACCACAAACAATACAAACATGAAATCTTCTTTAGAAGTGAACCTCAGATAGAAGAGAGGTGTTTTAAAATTTTTCAGCAAGTACTCAGAAGTACTCTAGAAATAAGGGTTGGAGCTTGTTTTTCTTAACAACTAAGTTTCATGACCTGTGCATTGTAGTAACAATTTGTTTACTAGAATTCTAGATAGTTGACCAATGAGTCAGTTTCAAGGGTGACTGAGATATAGGCACAGGTGAATTACTCAAAGTCTGATCTCATGAACTGAGAAGAGCACACTAATTTCTAGGATCCTTGGTGTATTTCAAGAACAACAACAACAACAACCAAAACAAAACAAAAAGCAACAAACAAAGAGAAACTATGGCATTGCTACCAACCTATTTGCATTTAAGCTATGTTAAGTGGAACATGCAAAGAGAAGGATAAATTGATTATGTATATTCTGTGGGATGTGTAGTATCAGAAGCAGGAAAACGTGGCTGTACTACCAGACTTCTGAAATTTGTTTGTGGGTAAGGATTATGCCTAAAATACAAGAGACACAGGGTTTCCATGGGGTGTTTTTTTGGTCCTATTTCTCATTTGGTAACATGACACTTTTTGAGACAAATGACCATTTTTCAAAGAAACTCTCATCAATGGGGTGGCAGTGGTCATTTGTCTTAATGATAGAGCTCCCCACAACACAGTCTTGCACTTCAGAGTGTCTCTTTCACAGTGCCCTCCCAGTGGGTTTAGTATTGCATTAAAAAGAAGAACTTGAGTTACATTCATCAATTAAATATGTAATTAACAAAGGGAATTTAATTTTCCTGGCACTTTGAAAGAATAAATGGAAAATATTTGACTCCTAGATTTGGATGAATGTTTCTAACATTACTTAATTTTTTTTCTGAGGGACACAGATATTTAAACATTATGAGAATAGAGCTTTGTGAAAACAAAGTGGTTCTTTTACTTGGACTGCCTAGTGCTCTTTTCAGTAGTACAAGTATCGACATGCACCTGAAGTAAGTATTTTCTTTGGTAAAAAGGAAGAACTCATCACCAAAATTTGTATTTCTAGATCTTACTTCTGCTTTTAAGAATTTGCTTAAATTGCTTGCATACATGTATATATTCTGAAGACATAATGTTGGCAATTAAACTTCCGCATAAATTGAGGCATGATTTGTAATTAATTGTTTCTGTGCTGAAGTATCCAGATTTATACAACAGCATTAATTCCTGTAGGCATCCAAACGTCTATTATCTGTCAATAGAATTTCAAACAGCCTGCATCCTATGAAAAAAACCAAACCAAACCAAAACAACAAAACCCCCGAAACACCACCACCAAAAAAAACCTCAAACCCCAACCAGAAAACCTACCTGAATGTTCAAACCTCTTGAAAAGGAAACTTTGCATCTAAGCATATAAGTATGAAGTTAAGACTTCTGGATCTTTGTATCTGTCAGCATTGCCCCTTGCTTTGCTGTCATTCACCTCCTTTCTCTCTATTAGGGAAAGATTTGACAAGTAATTGCCATTGCTAATGAGGTTATGTGGTAGGTGATTTATCCTGCAGAATAACTAGATGAACATTTCTTGTTTTTCAATCCAGAGACTAATCTGGTTTCATTGATGGAAAATAAAATCTCTGGGTTCCTGAAACCTCACTTAGAAGGGTGAAGTGATACTTCTGGTCTTAGTGCTGAACCAATTACACCATTTTTCAGGTGACATTATCAGAAAACAGGAAATACTTTTTTTTAATTAGTTACTGAAGATGCTGTCCTAGGCTCAGGCAACTTGAATATTTGGTTTCACTGTAAGGGAAAACTCAGCTGTGTTCCTTTCCTTCTATTGGTGAAGAATTGCATGGTTTCAATTACGTTTTATTTACAAAATTCCATTTCCAGAGATCAAAACTATACTCTGGGAGAAATATGGCTTCAATTTTTCCCTTGGATAGAGCAGTTTTATCAACACACAGAATTTCTTGTAAAATATGTCCTAGAGAGAAAATAAAAAATAAAAGTTTAATGTGTTTCTAAATGCTTCATCTGATTGATGTGTTCCTAGCAGAGTGATTTAACTGCTGCATTACTGTGACCTATATGCTAATTCTATTAGTAGAAATTTTACACATTTAAAAAGAGAAATGGGAAAATTTAGAGTGAAGGAGCTGACAACAAAGGGGAAAATTCTGTCCCCTTGAGAGTCATTGCCAATTGGATATTTCACAGGAAAACGAGTAATTCTACATTTTACTGTGTATTGGGGTATATTGTGTTCATTTTGTTGCTGCAGTGTTTTACTATACATTTCTTCTTTATCAATATGAAACTGTCTATAACTACTTTGCTTTGAGATTTGTATTTTGAATTGATTAAATCTATTCATTGCACATTTCTGGGACTTAATTCAGTCTCTAGATTTGCTGTAGACTTCTGGGACTCCTCAGATATATTAAATTGTCCTACATCTACTGGCTTAAATGAAAAGATAGTAATTTACAGATGAAACCTGCACCAAACAATTGTTAACTTTAGTACACTTAGAAAACAGCTGTTGTTGTCACAACTAGCTCTGAAAAACAAAGCCAGCTGTCATCTGCAGTCATTTAAGGTAATATTTCACATGCCTTTATTTAAGAGTTTGGAGGAAACTGATTTGGGGAACATATATACATGCCATGAAGTCTGAGAAAGTTCTGCCAGAGAAGTTAAAGGAATTTGTTGTTGGTATTCTTAGACGGTGTGTTCCTGTCTTCTGTGTCTTCTTTTCCAGTAATAATGAAGTTTTAGCTGATAATGTCTGTATTTCTCAACAAAGGACCTTGCTTTTATTTTCTGCTACTTTGTTGTTTCTCATTTTCTTAAAATAGAAAAAATTTGAAATGTAAATATGTGGGTTGTTTTTAGCATATGGAAAACTAGACTAAATGAGATGAAGCTGATCAAGTATGCAAACATATTCCAGCTTTGAATAAAGTAGAATGTGATTTTATGGCATATAGATGAGAAGCTGGACACAAGCAACCAGTGCATGCTTGCATCCCAGAAGGCCAATCGCATCCTGGGCTGCATCAAAAGAAGTGTGGCCAGCAGATTGAAAGAGGTGATTCTACCACTCTACTCTGCTCTGGTCAGACCTCACCTGGAATACTGTGTCCAGTTCTGGAGCCCTCAGCACAGGAAGGACATGGACCTGATGGAGTGGGTCCAGAGGAGTGCCACAAAGATGATTGGGGCTGGAGCACCTCTCCGGTGAGGACAGG
>JANHGN010014600.1:58278-69220 GCA_024605025.1 Megaceryle maxima | reverse complement strand
AGTTGAGGATGTCCCTGCTCTCAGCAGGGGGATTGGACTAGAGGACCTCTAGAGGTCCCTTCCAACCCAGACATTTCTATGTTCGATGTTCTTTGTAGGTTAAATACTGTTGTTCCATCAGAAGCAGTCTTTAAGATTTTCTTTCCATACTTAGATTTCATCACACTAAACCACAGTATTTCTGGAAAGCCAGACAGAAAATTTAACTGGGGTCTTGAACATGGGATTAAATAAGGGCTGGTTTTCTTATCAGTGAAAACCTAATTTGTTAGGTTATATATATGCAATCCAAAACAAAGAACAATAACATAGTAACATTTTGATTTGATAACACAGCATAAATGGTAAACATTTTTTTGTCTTATTACAACGTTGTTACAAAACTCATGACATAAAATAATGTAAAAAAAAATTTACCTATCTACTTCAGGATTTTTCTCTCTATTGTCATTCATTCTTATATATACACCGGGAAGTAGAAGGAACACCAAATTATTTAGAAAAGCAGTTTTTATGACAGAGATGTTATTATACTTTGAAAGTCTATTTTCTGTTGCAAGATACAGAAGCTGCTACATGGTGCTTTTTGAAATGTTGGGTACTATGTTATTCATTGCTGCCCTTCAGAAGATAACCAGCCCTGAGGCAGGGCCCCACTCTATGTCATGGCACAATGACATTTTGTAAAGAACTGCCCGTGTCATAAGCTTTAGTGCCAATCATGCAGTTCATTCAGACATTCCTCTTTTCTAGAGCTTCTTCAGTCCTGCTGGGTTTTGTGTAAGTCTGCCTAGGTTTTGACCTGATAGTGAGTGGACAACCTGTAAAAAGCTTGCATGAGCCCTGAAATCCACAGGTAACTATGGAAACTGCTGTTGTCTAGTGCACTATAGATCCTCTGATGTGTAGTGTATCTCCTTACTGTCCATGTTCTTCAGCTTTTGTCTAGGGTAAGGAAACATGTGCATCAAGGTCCTGCACATGTCTTGACTTTGTCAGACAAGCGCCCAGGCATCTAAGCAGGTCCATGGTGAGCAGGGCAGGGGTATCTGCTACATGTTTGACACAGACCTTATGATCTGTGTGATGGCAATGAAGAGGCACTGCCTCAGGAGGTGTGATGGAAAGATGGATATATTACTATGGGAAAGGATGAAACAAAATTATATTCTGAGAGGGGTGAGGAGGAAGAATTTTTAGCTTTATTTTGGAATATAGGACTATTTTATCTCATTACAGTGAAGATTTCATATGCACAGAAGATCAATGCAAAATATTTTTATCAAAATCCTTTGCTAAAACAATGCTGAAAGCTCTTTTGTAGTCAACATTTTTGAGGCAATTAATTTGGTGAGTAAAATGGGAAATAATCATAATAACACCAACAGCAACAGAAATCTAGAAACATACAAAAATAATTCAATTCAAAACCCTTTTGAGCATTCCTAGTCTGTCTGGCAGAAAGAAAATAGGAAAAAGAATCAATATTGGAGTAAGGACAGATACTTTGGTTGTACATTCAATTCATGTAATTTAACAGGTAACCTAATTAAGGACAGTGACTACAACAATGTCTCTGTTGTTAAATAAAAAAAATATTATGGACTGATCCTTGGCCCTAAAATCAAATAACACCAGTTCTTTTACTTTATGCTGTTTAGTTCTCCCACTCAAAACAGATTAGGCCCTTGTTTTTTTTCTGGACCCTGTATAATGTTGTGTGTCCCTAAAGTGCTTTTATCTTCCATGTGCTTTTTGTACTTGTAATCACTGAAATAATGACAGGGTTATACAGCAGCTTGTCAGAGTGGCATTTTTTTTTTTGTATTGTGAAGCATAACGTGTCACAAAACTGGGGTGCGGTAAAATTCTGTTTGAAAGACAAAGTTTTTCTGTGATAGTGTTGTAGGCACCTGTAGGTGTGCAAGTCCTTGGGATCTGATGAGATCCATCGGTGGGTCTTGAGAGAACTGGTGGATGAAGTTGTCAAACTACTTTCCATCATATTTAAGAAATCATGGCAGTCTGGTAAGTTCCCACTGACTGGAAAAGGGGAAACATAACCACCATTTTCAAAAATGGAAAAATGGAAGACCCAGGGAACTTCAGGCCAGTGAGTCTCACCTCTGTGTCCAGAAAGATCATGGAGCATATCCTCCTGAAGGCTTTGCTGAGGCACATAGAAAATGAGGAAATGACTGGTGGCAACCAACATGTCTTCACCAAGGGCAAATTGTGCTTGACAAATTTTGTGGTCTTTTATGATGGAGTTATAGCATTAGTGGATAAGGAATCACTGGATTAATTTAACCAGACTTGTGCAAAGTATTTGACACTGTCCCACATGACATCCTGGTCCCTAAATTGGAAAGACATGGATTTGATGAATGTACTACTCGGTGGATAAAAAAACTGGCTCAATGGTCTCACTGTAAGAGTTGTGATCAATGGATCAATGTCCAAGCGGAGAACAGTGAGGAGTGGTGTTCTTTGGGGTTTAGCACTGGAACCAGTGTTATTTAACATCTTTGTTTGTGACATGGACAGTGGGATTGAGTGCCCCCTCAGAAAGTTTGTGGATGACACCAAGCTGTGTGGTGCAGTCAGTACACTAGAGGGAAGGGATGCCATCCAGGGAAACCTTGACAGGCTTGAGAGGTAGTAGAGAGTCAAGTGCAAGGTCATGCACATGGGTTGGGGCAATCCCAAGCACAAATACAGGCTGAGCAATGAGTAGATTGAGAGCAGTCCTGAGGAGAAAGACTTGGGGGTGCTGATTAATGAAATGCTCAACATGAGCCATCAATATGCAAGTGCAGCCCAGAAAGCCGATCGTATCCTGAGCTGCATCAAGAGAAGTGTGGCCAGCAGCTCGATGGAGGTGATTCTGTCCCTTTACTCTGTTCTTGAGAGACCCCACCTGGAATACTGTGTCAATCTCTGGAGCCCTCAATACAAGAGGGACATGGGCCTGTTGGAGTGAGTCCAGAGGATAGCCACAAAGATGATCAGAGGGCTGAAACACCTCTCCTATGAGGAAAGGCTGAGACAGTTGGGGTTATTCAGCCTGGACAAGAGAAGGCTCCAGGGACACCTTACTGTGACATTCCAGTATCTGAAAGGGGAGTCTATGAGAAAGCTGGGGAGAAAATTTTTACAAGGACTTGTAGTCATAGTATAAGTGGTAATGGTTTTAAACTGGAAGAGGGTAGATTCAGATTAGGTATTAGGAAGAAGTTTTTCACTCAGTGGGCAGCTAGACACTGGAACTGATTGCCCAGGAAAGTTGTAGAGGCCCCAACACTGGATGTGCTCAAGACCAGGTTGGATAGGGCTTAGAGCAACCTGGTCTGATGGAAGGTGTCCCTGCCCATGGCAAGGGGTTGGAACTAGATGATCTTTAAGTTCTCTTACAACCCAAATCATTCTATGATTCCATGATTCTGTGACTTTGGAGAGCAGGGGAACTAAATCTAAAGTGCAGCTATTGAAAAAAAGAAAACCTTGTAGAAGCAGTTCCAAAAAGAGACAATATATTATATAAAGTAAAAAAGTAGGTCCTTGGCTCTCTTTTGGTTATCAGTGCAGACATGATGACCCAATAAGACAATTTGATAAGTTAAACAATGAGTGGGATTCATTTCACCTAACCAAATACGAAATGATTCTTTAGACCTGTTATATCAATGGAGGAAAACCTCTTGGAATATATAATTCAAATCATCCTAACAAACAGATCTAAAATAAATCAGAAAAATCATACATTACAAATGAGGATTTCTCTCAGTTAGCTTTCAAGTCAGTTATATTTAAATCTTTGGCCTAGTCAGCTATTTTGTATATGTCTAAAAATAGGTTAGATTAATCCTGTTACACTAGAGAAATGCATAAGAGGTTTTCCTTCTGTAGCAACAGTTTACAGCTACTGTGTGGATTGTTTTTCTCCATTTATATCATGGGTTATTACTACTTCAAGTAGCGCATAGCAAAGTGATTTCCAGAAAATGTATTAAATGTTCATTTCCATTTTCCAGTACCTCAAAAAGCACATCTTGAACATCAGTGCTTGTCTTAGCCCATTGACTTGTCAACTGGTAAGGTCTCCCTGTATTCTGAGCAGAGGATATGTTTCAGCATAATGCAAAATAATTAACCAAGTTGAAAAATGAAAAAAAGATGCAGAACAAACACTGTCAGAAAAATACATTAATTGTAACAATGCATGCAAAAAGATGCAGGCCAGACATTTCAGAACTGGAGATTTTATATGTTATCTCTGATCATTTTAGTATGATATGGAAGTCCTATCTTTTACTGTTATATTACTGCTGCCATTAGGTTTTGTATGATTCTGATCCCACAGACATTTATTCCCTGGGATATGATTCACTTCATAGATGTAAGTTGGTTGGTCTTTTCAGTTAACACCCTTACAGATGAATTTTAATGCTTTCTTCATCAGCATATTTAAGAATAACCTCTATCACAGTTTACTTTTCTACTTTTTCAACACAGAAATTGTAAGTAGACACTTGAGCTACAATTAAGGAAACAATTCTGCTGATCATTTGCATGCAAGTAAAGAAATTCTCCACGGTACTTTTCAAGCCTTGAGACAGCTGAGCTATTTATGGTTATATTGTAAGTTAGAATAACAGTGTAATTTGCTTTGTTCTGAGCTGTAAAATACGGGATGTTCACGGCACAGATTGTGGGATTTTGAATTTGTTTACTAACACTGACTATAGCTCATTAAAAATTTGTGTTTCTGAATGACTTTCAGAAGTATCTCCTGTTAAAAATTGCGATTAAATAGAAACTCCCTTGTGAAAATTCCAGAGTTTGGAAAGTCCCTCTCTGCTTTCCTCCTTCTGTAGAGTGGATTTGAGAGAGAACAAAAAATCCTTAGCATTTTCTGTTGTCTCTGCTCATAATTACTTGCAGATCACTCATTGTCATTCACAGTAGTATTCTATTTCCAGAATTTTATAATTTTGTTCACTGCTAATTTATGCAATGCTATCTAAATATTATTTTACTTTATATATTCTTGGAAGTCATATGGTTAATGCAAATGCTCATCTAGAAATTGCTTTCAGTCTTTCACAGTACTCATTAAACCACAAAAAGGCAATGTTCCTGTGTTTTTAATTAGTTTCAGAGATGTTTTAGCAGCAAGCTGCTTAAAATTACTACAACTATGAATGTAACTTAAATTAACTGTGGCGTCACAGTATTACACATCACTTTATGTACATTAGAAGAGTTCTATTTATTCAAATTAATGATGATAGGATTACAGCACCACTCATTTTAAGAAGATTAAAAAGATCAAAAATGCCAACTAATTGAAAAAAATTGCCAAGTAGTTTTTCTTTTGTGCATGCTAGAAGTTTACTAGTATGCTTTGCTGAGCCCTGCAACTGTTTTGCCTATGAAAGTCCTACTAACAACAAGGAAAATAGAGTGTTTCAGGTGTCAGGTTCCAGACTGTGTGCTAACTTGTTGGGCAGTCATAAGATCCTTAGCAGTAGGCAAACGAATTGATAGTGAGTGTCAAGACCAGTAATTCTCCATACAAAGGAAGTGCCTGGCCTGCGTGAATTGCTCCATGTAAAAAAACCTGGAATTTTCACCAGCATAAGTCTGAACTCTCATTCTTCAGGAGCAGTAATGACAGTTGTGTATAGCTGGAACACAGGAAGTTCCAGTTCAGCATGAGGAGAAACTCCTTTACTGTGAGGGTGACAGAGCACTGGAATAGGCTGCCCAGGGAGGTTGTGGAGTCTCCTCTAGAGAATTTCAAAATCCACCTGGATATGTTCCTGTGTGGCCTGCCGTAGTTGATCTTGCTCTGGCAGGGGATTTGGAATCGATGATCTCCAGAGGTCCCTTCCAACCTCTACCATTCTATGATTTACTTTGTCTTTATGTAAACCTGCCTTTTTATCCCGGCTTATCAAACCAGTAAACAGGTATACAACAGACAAGTCCACCACCTAAATGAAGGATAATCACTGTATTACTTGCAGAAAGAGGATCTAGAGTCCTCAGCGGGGAGGGAGACTGAAGTACCTGAATCTATCCTAAGGGATCTGTTCCACCTTAGCACCTACCTACCTGCTCTGCTGATCTGCAGCACTCATCCATAATCCTAAAACCTCCCAGAAATATTTCCATGGTCATATATAGTAAAAACTTTACTGAAAAATTTAAGCCTAAAATTATTTGTTTACAAAGTACATTGTGGTTATTTGTTAGTATTGATTTTGTCTTGCTGATGCCACTGAGTATTGACTCAGTGGTCCAGTATTTGTAACTGCTTTGCATGGATGTCCTTTGAATTTACAGACCATGGCCTTTTCTTTACTTTGGCACTTGACTGTAGTCCCACCTTCAAGACATTGCAATTCCATCTTCCAAGGCATTGATCTTCCGTTGCTTGTGGTGCAAAAGACAGAATTGCTCTCAGACATCTGCCTGAGTTCAACTGGATATCTTAGTTAAAGAGGCCATGGGTGAATGTCAGCTAATGCATCCTCTGTGCACACAAGTGCTTTAGAAGAAAAGGCACTTCAGGAAGAGAGTTTCCTTCAGCAGATGGTCTGTGTGGAAGTACTTCAGAATGCATTTTCCCTGACCCATTAAATATATATGAATATACACTGTCTGTGTAAGAACTGAATTGAAATGTAGGTTCAGTCATGGTATTTGCACATCCGGCTATTCAGGACCTCTGTCCTCTGGCAGATGCCTCTAAATTTTATGCTGATTCTGTATATTTTAGGTTGCTTTAATTTAACTAGTCCTAGAGGCTTAGTTCTCTATATAAACCCATTTGTTAATGGAGGGTGGCCTTGTTCACATTATACTAGACTGTGAACCTGACATTCATAGTGCTCATGCTGAGCTTTTATGCTGAATTTAGATGAACTTCGTATGGCGCCAGTTTTGTACTGTAGTTTATTTATTTTGTTTAATAACTAGCTTTGATTCATATAACAGACATTGTGGTGGAACAGGAGACTGACTTTATGATTCAGCTTTGAAGAATTTCAGACATCATATATGAACTGATTGTTATATCTGTAACTGTTTTTTTTGTCCTCTCGTTTGTAAAATAAACAAGTGGAGATTAGATGATTTCTACAGAGCTATATGCTTTAAGTCTGTAGAATATCAATGGGGTGTATAAAACTGTTTATTTTCTTGCTCTGTATCAATTTCTGAAGCAACAAACACTTCCTGACAGGAACAGAGAGAGTCCTGCAGCAACTTGTCACTCAAAAGACTGGTGATATGTATCCTTCCTTAAAGTATGTGTATACTTACACATTTAGTTATGATCTTTATAGACTATTAAATATAATTTGCTGAATTGATGTGGGTATGGTTAACCATAGAAATTATTCATCCTCAACTGGCACAGAAAATCTGACTGCCTCAAAACACATCACAATCTTTCTAGTTTACAAGAAGCTACTTTTGAATTAAGCTCCTAATGCTAACAATCACAAAGTCCACTGGATGTCAATGTCCAAATTGCTCATAGTTCACGATATGGACAGCAATGGGAAATTTCTCCTGACCAAAGAAAGGTTAATATTTTATATCATTAATATTTTTCATTCCAACTCTTCCCTTTAAAATGCAAACATAAGTGAAAAATTAACTTTTAGAAAATCTAGTCCTTTAAGTGTATTCTTATAGGATGCGTAGAGGTTATGTAAAGGGATAGGCAAATACCATCACATCATCCAAGAAATACCTTTATTGTCAGGTCTGTGCACAGTCTGAGTGATCCTTTGAACTTTTTATTTCCCCAGAATTTCTCATGTCATGAGATTAATTTAAGACTCAAACCACATAAACCAAAAGATTTCTTGCCTGTAGTGATCCAGTCATTCAAATTCCTGTCTGGTCTTCTGTTTTCCTTATAGCTTGTGCCTGAGGAACACAACACATGCAAATGTTTCTCAAAATACAGAAAACAATAGTAGTTTTGTTTTTTGTGTAGTGTTGTACCTGTGCTCAGACACTTCCATTAATCCTTGGACGTTCTGCAGAGTGGATCTGATCATGCTGGATATTTGTAAGTTTTTCAAGGCAACCAGCTCTTCTGAAAATTGTATTCCACAGGACCCAGGTGAATGTTAAAATATTATACTCGTTAAAGGTGCAACAGTGCTATCTGATGAACAAATCCCTGAAGCTTTACAAGATGAAAAATAACAGGATATTTACAGATTTCTTAGCCTCAAAATAAATGTAAAATTCACTGTATTGCTTCATTGCTTCTGTAGTTACATTTGGGAATGTTAAGGAAGAAAGCACAATAAAAAAAAAAAAAAGAGGAAAGAAAAGGATATAAGAGTAAAGAGAGATTAAAATAAAGGTTTAATAAAAATGAAGGGAACAATGGTGAAATTAAGCAGAAAAAAATAGTGAAACCTACAGGAGTTACACTGACTGACTGGAGACCTGTACAAAAGCAAATAAGGGATCCTGGCCTACTCTTGTTATGAAAATATCCTGATGTGTGAAACAAAGATATGGAGAAATTAAGAAGTAAGGAAGAAGCATGAACAAATCTTCACTGTGTTGTCATGATCCACTCTGTACACAGATTTCTATTTAATTCTGATATTTAAACTGTCCTGCCTATGTCAATGTTTCTACATGAATACTTCAAGTTTGTAGCCAAGATGGAGAAAATGGAAGGATTATAAAATAACAACCAAAAAAAGTGTTGTTTGCAAATTGTCAAGATAGGAAACCTCAAGTTCCCAAGTGCCCCATCTTCATTAAAATATGAATTGTAGGGTCCTTATTTAGGTTTCTTGTGTTGATTCCCTGTGGGACATTTTCCTACAACATCTGAAAGCTAGAGCAACTCATTCATGCTATCAGTTCTATCTTAAAAAAACCCTGTACATTTATAGACATGTCTGTTGAAAAACAAGGAGATAAGCAAACAAACTGACAAGCACACAGCAATGTTTTAGCTATCATAGTGCTCTGTAAGGAGGGTCATTACCATTGCCCACACTTTAGGGGGAGTACATTAAGAAAATGGTCAATAATTAAGTTACTTTTTTCAGGGGTGAAGATGGACTAAATTTAATCTGATCAATACATAAAATTTAAGAAGTTTTGGCTTCCAATTCCATTTTCCAAGTCCAACATGAGATTAATCTAGTGTTTTGTATTCTTTGTAGATAACCACATGAAAGGATAATGTATATTTATTCCTGAGAGGTATTTAAAAGTTCAACAACATCTTTACAGGAAAATGACAGAATATCATATTTCCTTAACCATTTTAATATGTTCTAGAAACAGAAGATTTAGTCTTCAAGGGTGAAAATAAACTAACTATAGCATGAACAGCCCAAGGGATGATATAAGTTCACAGAAAAATAAACCGTGATTTAACACCCTTGTCTGATCTTGTGTGAAAGAGCTACAGTATTTGGATACATCTGGGCAAGATGCTGCCTTATAATTATGCATGAGAAATCCATATATTTCGGCTTAATCCATGCAGCATTAATACCTCCTTTTATAATGTTTGGATTTTTCACTGCATTAAAATGTTCATTTCTGGAGGTAAAACAGAGAAATACAAATTTCTTTTTATTATAAACAAAGTAATGTTATGTGTTTATTTCCAGATGTTCCAAGTTGTGAGGGTTCTCTGAATCAAGGGGCAAAAAGGTAAATAAGGCCTTAGAAGATGAAATACTTAAATGAACACAGAAGAAAACTAAGCTGTGTGATCTTGTACTGTGCTTAAGTTGTATACAGGTTTTGTAGCATTTGAAAAAGCTGTCACTTTCAGGAAGGAAATAAATGTGCTTTTTTTCTCACTCAGAACTCTGTAGCCCTTGCAGATAGTACCATAAAAAATGGAAATCTAATCATGTTCTCACTTGAGATATGCTGTAACTTTTCTGGGACATATTTTATCCTGGCAGGATAAACTGTTTATAGCCTTTGGTATTTATACTGTAGTATATAATGGAGTTGTACTCATTACCAATTCAAAGCTACCCAAGATTTGGGGATGGCAGTCTCTCATCATGCAAGGTAAGTGGCTCATTTGCCAAAGATGTGGCATGAGATTTCATGGAGGAAGCATCAGACATGAGAAATGGTATCAGAAAGAGACTGTGAGGTATTTGTAGCTGTGCATTAATATACAGTGATAAGAAAATATCCAACATATTAAAGAAAGATCAGCAATGTTGTTAATACTTGCTATAGAATCATATTACATCTGCTGCTGGAAAATATTGACAAGGTAAGAGGTTCAATCAGTATTCTGCAGATGTTTAGAATTGTAAAAAGGAAGAGCAATAATTTAATTTATAAACTGCAGTGACAGGATGTTTACTCACAGAGGTGAACAAATATTCCAACTATTATTTATTCTGGCATCACAGAATCAGGCTGTGTTAGTGAGGACTTAGAAGGAAGTGCATGCTTTCAGAGCTGTGCACCTGTGCTCAAACCCATTCATTAGTCTTTGGATTAACTAATAATAGAAGTAAAATACAAATGAGCAAAAGTCAAGAAAAACTTTTACACTGAAGACAAACGACAGATGAGGAGGTATGCACACAAATTATACTTCATATCTATTTCCATTCTCTGATTAATATGTCTATGAAAGCTTAATTTAAATATTATAACATTAACATGTAAGTCCTTTGACCTATATTATCGAACAAGGATTATCACAATGATCCATTCCATCTTACCAAATCATCATTTTATTAATACTGCTGTAGAAGTAGTTCAAAAAGCTTTTGTTTCTTTGAAAGCATCTAAACTTTAAAGATAAATGAAAAAAAAAAGAATGCATTTATTTTATTTTTATGAATATTTGACTGGTAAGTGGTTAGGAGCAAAATTAAGCATGTATTAAATAATTAATAGC